>MEJB01000654.1:126985-160238 GCA_001752375.1 Rhazya stricta
TCAGAGATCTCGACGAGCGGAGGACGGGTGACCTCAGGCACGGTGAGGAACTGAGCAGTGGGTCGTGTAGACAGGTTATGTTGCGGGGCTTGGATCTGGATGATCTCAAGCACGGCGATGGAGTCAACAACCGGTCGATGGTGGTTCTGCAAGGAATGGTCGTGTGAAGAAGATGAACGTCGATCAACGAGCAGCGACAATCCTAGATGGCGGCAGCGAGAAAAGAAGAAGAAGGAGGCGGGTAGGGTGGGTTAGGGTTTGGGCGGGGCGGCAATGGGGAGGAGGAAAAAGAAGAGGATTCTAGGGTTTCTACCTTTTTTTTCTTTTTTTTTAAACTTAGGCCCTAACCCAAATCTTTCGGACCTTCCCATCCKTAATTAATCCAATCCTTAAATTAAATGTAACGGGCTTTCGTTCGATTAAAATCTAGTTTTTCGAACGAAAATGAATAAGCCCAATGAGTCGAGCCTCTAACCAACCAAGGGCCTAATCAGACAACCATGATAATTTCACACTTATTAACRTATAAATAAAACATTAACCACATAGAAAATTTTATCGAACCCTAGTTGGCTCACAGATTCGCACGATCAAATGAAAATTCACAAAAAGGAAATCTTGGGTATTACAAATAACACATGAATTCCCACCCTACAAGAGGGTTAGGTCGGGTGTGCCAGTCCCCCATGCCTCATTTTCCACTCGCATCTTTCATGGTCTAGGCTTTACACCCCTTTTTCAAAATTCTTTACGTTTGGAAACCATTTAACATAAAAAACACATCCTTCCAAAACTTCATTCCTTAAAACATTTTCTTTTTCCAAACTTCATTCTKTAAAAACATTTTCTTTCTTAGATGCATGATTATGTCCATGCCAAAAATTGTGCAAAATACTATAGACTATATGCACATGAACACGRATCGCATAAACTCTGAACTTGAACTTCCCAACATGTCATCAAGTAGAAAAATTCACATACTTGAAATAAAATCATAAACCATATCACATAAAAGCAATCTAATTACAACCATGAACTGACATTCAATTCACATAGAGAGATTCAATTATAACAACTATACACTCGTATTATAATTAATGAGAATGTGGTGATTTACTTACTTGAAGTCCTTAGTAAATTTGGTTACATTAAATCGCTAGTGGGGTGCCTTGGTTGCCTACAACATCAATGTGCCAAAAGTATCCTATTATTGTTACACAAAGAATATTCAACGAACATAAGTGTTCACCATTAATACATTCCTCATTTTTCCTATAGGTGAGATTAACTAATAATTTTCGAGTTTCAATTTCCATGCCGATAATAATCAAACTACTAAGAGTATAAGCTAATTTCATGACTCTTAATTGTTCTTAAAACAACAATAATAATCATAATCTAATCATAATCTACATTACTTTATCATACAAGTCCTATATCTCGTATYAAATTGTATTCCAATATATTTCTAGAATTATATTCTCCTTTTTCTTAATCGTACTAACTTAAATTTCGCATTAAACATATTCCATATTTTTTCTTAATTATTATTACATACTACAAAACTTCTGCCATTTCATTAATTTCAATGAAGAAACTGACAATTCACCTTGAATCTCGAACCTARGTATTGTATCGAGTCTAAGATGTAATGGCGTTAATTTTGGGAAAAATACGCTCCGGGCATGTGAACAGATGGTGAACAGTAGCTCTAGTTGTGAACATGTGGAGCCGTGTGCAAAATTGGTTCGAGGACGGCGCACGGCTCCTAGTCACCTGGTCGCTTGGTTGCTTGGGTGCCTGGGTGTCTGTTTCTGTAAGTGAACAATACTTGGTCCAGGTGACTGTTGATGGCAGCATATCGGACAAGTAGAAACCAGCCTCCGAGCTACTGCTGGTTCGAGCAATATTTCTGGATGGTGGCAACTGGAGCGAAGAGCTTCAAGCAATCGCAGATCTAATCTTGGTGCAGCTATGTCAGCCTCCGATCAAGGAGAGGGAGGGAGAGAGAGAAGAGAGAGAGAGGAGAGGTGAGGCCGGTGTTGGGTAGGTAGAAGGACGGCGATGGTGAGCAAAGGGTGGCAGCAGTTTGGGGGGTTTAATGTTTCCTTTTTTTTTTTGGTGAAGAAAATGAACAGTAATCTTCAATTTAAATAGTTTTTTACCCTAACCGAAATTCTTTCATGGGCCATTTTTATTCCTTAACCAACTAAGCCCAACTAAATTAAGATCTATTAGTTTTCTTTTGGGCTAAAACTGAACTCTAATTTCGATTTTAGGTCTGAATAAGAAGAGAACGGATTCTAATGGGTTAGGCCTAAATTAATTATTTAAGACTTCTAATTAAATTAAACTAATAAAATTTCACCTTTAAATAAATATACAAACATAATGATGCACAAATAAATAATCAGTCGGACAAATAATAATTCATTTCTAATTGGCACATAGAACATTTCGGCCTCCAAGTCTTTTGCTATAAAATACTCAAGTGACTAATAATCATGAATATAATCTAATTATTGGATTAGAATATAGATTATATAATTATATAAACTTCGTAAAAACAAAAAATAAATCTCGGGTATTACAAAAGGTGCGAGTAGGAATGGGGCATGGAGGACCGGCGCACCTGACCTAACTCTGTTGTAGGGTGGGAATTCATGTATTATTCACCTCTTATGAGGTGATATTCAAGAAAATATCAAGTTACGTTAACCACTTTGCAGTTCTACTGATAGAATGTGACCGGGTTCCAAATAAAAATTGTCCACTACAGAGCTTAATGACTAGGCGATACATCAAGTGAGCTCACGATTTGAAATGGAAGTTTTTGGGAAAGTTTTGATGAAATGGAAATGTTTGGAAAGTTTTATCGAGGAATTGAATTTTTGAAAATTTACGACATATAGTGCTTCATACATGAATTCATGCATGGGGTTTACTTATTGAGCTTTGTTAGCTCATTCCATTTCCCTCATTTTACATTTCAAGTGATAAGTAGTCAGATAGTACATGGAGATCGCTTGGGAGTAAACTTTGACATCCAAGAATCATTTTTGTTAAATTTTTGTTGATTTATGAGCTTATTGAATGCTTAAGCTTTTATTTGTTCTGAAATTATGCTTTCAAATACTTCCGCTGGATTATTAAATCCATGAATATTTTAATTATTCTAGATTTATTTTCTCAAAGTTTTTGTTGGATTTCAAATATATGAGTATTTAATTGATAAATGATATTGTTAGGTTTGAAGTTAGTTCAATATGAGTATTTTGTTGGTAAATAATATTATTAGGATTTGAGGTTATTTATATGTGGAGTATTGGAAATGTTTGCTATGAAATTTTCTGATTTTATACAGGGAAAATGTTGATATTATAGATGAAACTCTGCCAAAATTTTTGTAAACCCCTTTTCTATTTTAAATTTCAAGATTTTTATTTCCTAAATTTCTGAAATTCATGTGAATGAGTAAATGGTGACATTCTCGGGTTAGGATCGAGTTTCTTAATCTGGCAGTGTTACACTGAAGGTATAGTATCACCTTCGGTCACTTTAGGAATATAAAGTTTGGGATGTCTGGCTGTTGGTTCATCAGTAATGTCGTATGTACGCCCATTGAAAATCTTGATGGGTCTGTATATTCTGGAATACTTGCCGAGTATGCTTTGGGCATTGGATGTGGCTGCTGTTGTGGCACGTTTTTTGCCTCGAATTGTTGTATTTCATTAAATTTAACAAGCAACTGTATCTGATGTGATCGTGCTTCCTTGGGCATCACCCATACCACTTGTAAGTCATCATCATCTGAAATAACAGAGAACTGGAAATGAACTTCTCCGTTCTAAATTAACAGCATACTATATATGAACTTAACGTGATATCTTTCGTGATCAAAATTTCATAAATTACAAACTTTTTTACACAACTTTGAGTATGAAACAGGCCGTCATATTGTCTAACTCTTTTGAATAGGTCTGTCTTTGCAATGAGAACCTCTAGAATCAAGCCTCATCTCACAATTCCAATGTAAAATATTCTGCATGGTTGTCCGAAAGATATTGTTTCAAATCCTATTCAATTATAATCGAACACATTACTTTCATAATATCTGGGTGATGACAAATTTCATCTCAATAGTTATTAAAGTAAAAAAATTTAATCCAACAACATCAAGTTAATATAAACGTTACTTGTGGTAAATAATTAATTAAAATTATGAAAATAAATCTAAAGATATTATTATCTCAATTTAAAACAATAAATTTCAAAATATTGCTCATATTTTAACAATAAAATCCCAACATAAAACACTAATTTGTAGAACAATTAAACCATATTGCAGAAAACATAATGACTCTACCGCCTAACCTCACGATGTAAGAAATTACTTATTGCATAATAATGAAAATTGACTAATATTATTATCTCATATTTTAACACAAAAAAACTAAAAAAACATACCTTCAATGCTCTGCTGCACTAATATTTGTCAAAAGATGTAGCCTCAATGTGGGATCGGTAGTGAAAATGTTTAAGATTTAAGGTTAAATAATGGAAAAGTTAGATTTATAGGGAGCTAAAATGTGGAGGTGCGATGGACTTTTGCAGAAGAATTGGAATTGAATGTAGCATACGAAATGATATCTGAAGTGCACTTCATTAGCGCAAGTCACAAGCTAATAAAGAGGGCAAATGTGAAAAAAATTTCGCATTTGGCCACTGTGTGGCGGCTTTATAAAAGTGAAAAGTGTAAAAAAAATGTTACATAAATACATGGCGGCTTTAACAAAATTTTGAATTTGCAGAATGCAACGCATTAAGGAAATGTGTAGGCAAAGTTCTAACGCATTTTCCAATGCATTGGGCATGTTCCAACGCAATGCATTCGTTATATGTCTCCTTCCCACACAGGCAGTAACTCTTGCAAGCTAACTACAAAAAACCATAAATACTATGGTTTCCTCAAACCATTCACAGACTACAATCATTGATCAACTCAAAAACCACCATTCACAACAATCATTCATCAACATAACAATAATTCACTAACAACCACCATTCAGAATATGTTAATCAAAACTGTACTGATAACATAACAACGTCCAATTACAAAAATTGTTTACATTAATAGCCGCAAAATTGTTAGTACAAATACAAATACAAATATACAAATGAACACAATAGTTTAGTAAAAGTAGACATCAACATCCTAACGGTCATATTTTCTATTTGGCATTTTTTTCATTTTTTATTTTCTATTCTATTTTTTCTCTTTTTGTTTTTTCTTTTTGTTTCTAGACTCATTTCCCCCCTTTTTTTAACTCTCTCTATTTCTTTTTTTCCTGCAATTTTATTCTTTTTCTTTCTGCCCCCTTTAATTTTTATTTTTACACCTTTTCCATCTATCTTTCATTTTTTTAAAAAAAAATCATGATACTTTTCTTTGATCAATTTGTTTGAAGGTTGTGCAACTCTGAATTTTTCTGATAGAGCTCTCACTCAGCCAAGATCAAGCTTTTGAGGTTTCAACTTCGAGGCAAGGAGGAAGGTCATCTTTTATTTCAAGTCAAAAATGATAAGGAGGGAGGCTATCTTCTTACTTCAAGTCAAAGACGCTAAGGAGAAAGGCCATTTCCAATAAGGGGCTTCGATTTCAAGTTAAACGCCCAGAAGAAGCTAAGTCATCTTCTATTTTTGGCGACCATGGAAGTCAAGGACTTTGAGAAGTCAAATCCAAAGATTTTCATTTCAGACAGTCTAGGGGATATCAGACCAAGCCATTGTCCTTGGACATTCATCCGGTAATATTAACATATCTTATTGCAGATCTATCTTCTACAGAGGTAAATTTTCACATTGCTAGATGGTCTTCATTTTCCACCAAGAAAGTAATTGACTCGTTTTCAGTCAYATCAACTTGAAAAGTGCAGCTGTTGTTATCTTCAAGTCATGATGTAAATATGCGCCCCAAAAACTTTTATATCCCTTTGCAGATTGCAACCTTGACCTATTATTTATTTTGACGAGACCACTTATACGCATAATTTCTGGGACTTGTTGGAGGTTATTTTCGTAAAATATAAGGATATTCTCCATGACTAAAAAATATATGATGTTGTGTATGCATCCTTGTTCACATATGATCGTGCTGAAAATGTTATGTGTGCTTTTTGCGAGCTTTGATGCAGTTCGATGAATGCATTTGACACTTTGATTGGTGAGCTATCCATCTTACTTTGAGATCTACAGACTCTTGGTGGTCTTTCTATCAATGGATGAGGTGGTTTCTTTTGCTAAGGAACTTTACGAGGTGGATGATGAAGGGAACTACTTCCTTTCTCAAAGTTGTGAGCTTCTTTTCTTTGCTCGGAACACTTGCAAATGGTGATTTACACTCTTGAGGAATTCTACATTCATGAGGAAAAGAAGAATTAACTCCAAGCCTAAACTAATACGCTCCAGGCCCAACTTAATAGTATAGAGAGACAATAGTAAGAAGTGTCCATGCGTATCCATGAAAAGCGAGAATAGTTGAAAAAGGTGGAAGCCGTTTGCTCCACCAAGAAAGAAAAGGTTGTTGCAATCGAAAACACTCCTTCCAATCTGATGAGGCCATGAAGAACTTGGAAGACATGAGAGAGCTCCTTGAAGCAAGTAAACAAGAGATAATTAATTTTTAGTATTTGAGTGAACCTTATCCCTTGCCCCCTACTTATGTACTTGTTTACATACAATCAATGAACAAAGCATGCAATTCTTTCCATTGCATTGTCTCTATTTTTTTTAATGTTAATTTTCAAATTTGATGCTTAACACAAAATGTATAATTTGTTTTATTATGACTAAACTCAGATATTGACTTTCAAACTGCCTACGGATTCCTAAAAGGGAATCAATCAAAACATGGTTCAAGAGTGTGACATATTTATTGGAAGGGTTGTATACAGTTTATACTCTTGTAGGCCAGGAGTATCCATTTTTTCCAACTTGGACTTATTAGGGTCTTTTAACAGTTTCACCACATGCTATACTTTTGGTGGTTATTTTTTGCAGTTTTACCTCTTACAGAATAGGAGCAACTTGCAGTTTAAGCTTGTGCATTCGAGGAGCCTTTTTTTAAGACCTAATCTAGGCATTAGCTAGCGACTTGTTTTATGCATATAACGCTTTAGATATTTGACATTGATGGGGCCAACTCTTAATCCACTATTACTGACAAGCTTGTATGTGCCACTTGAGTATACTTCCTGCACAACATATAGATTATCCCATTTTGCTGCAAACTTCTTTCTCTTTTGAGGAAATATAATTGACCTTCGAACTACGAGCACCAAGTCACCAACTTGAAAAGAACATGGGAAAACTTTCTTATTGAAGGCTTTGAAGATGTGAGCTTGATAGCACTCTAAATGTTGTTGCGCTTCTAGCCTATTCTCATCAAGTGCTTCTAATTCTTCAAGGCGTAACAAGCATTTTCCTCTTCCGTGCGCCCATCTTRGACAACTATCCTTAATGAAGGTATTCGACACCTAAGAGGGAGAACTGTTTCGGCACATAAACCAACACATATTGTGTAACTTTTGTTGGAGTCCAAAATGTTGTACGGTATGCCCACAGAGCTCCAATTTTTAGATGTTAATCTATTTTGACCTATCAATAACTTTTTTCAACAGGTTGCAAAGAGTAATGTTAAAGCCTTCTACTAATCCAATTAGCAGTAGCATAGGACATTGAAGAATCATATTGCCCGAAGCTGAGCTTTTCACAAAGTTTAGTCATTGCACTATTGCAAAAAGACTTCCTATTGTTAGTGATGGTGTATTTTAGGAAACCTTAGCAATATATGAAGTTCACACGAATGAAGTCAACAACATTTTGCTTCTTTACTTTCCATAGCACCACAGCTTCTRCTCGCTTTGAGAAATAATCCATTGCTGCTAAGATGAACACATAGCAAAGATGCGACTGTTAGATGCAATGATTCTGGCGGGCTGATGGATGTAATTACCATGAAACCGACAAGCTTGAAATATAGGGCATATTCCAAGTAGTCCTTTACCATTCCAGGCGAGTAAAATCCCATCTTTTTGATTCAAAAATGGAGCTTAGGTCCTAATTTATAAGCTCCATAACACCAGAATAGACTTCTGCTAGTGCTTGTGTAGTCTTTTCTTTTCCTAAGCAGCATAAGAAGACCCCTTCAAATGAACGTGGATATAAGATGTGCTTAAAGTTAACAAATCTTGGAACCCGCCACCATATGTCACTTTTTCTGCAAGGTTCTTCTGGCAGAATATCATAGCTAAGGTAATTGATGATTGATTGGCGTCAATATTCTTTCCCAATATCATAGGCAGAAATAACATTAGTTGCGTAGTCTGCATCTTCTCCTCCATCATCCTCATCTTCATTTTCTAGTAAAGGAGGCACAACCCAATTYTGACAAATTGCTATTTGATTTTGTGGATCCGCCAAAGGAGAGGATAGAAGTTAGTTTGCTAAAGCATCAGCTTAGCTATTTTCATTCCTTGGAACATGCTCTATAGTTACATCGCCGAGCCATTCCATCATTTGTCTTGCATATTTGCAGTAAGGAAGAAGTTTAGGTTTCTTTCCCTTGTAAACTTCGAGGACTTAATTAATTATCAACTTTGAATCTTCATAAACTCTAAGTTGCAACTACTGCAATTCTATAGCTATTTCCAACCCAAGAGTAAGGCTTGGCGTTCATTAACATTGTTTGAATATTGTTGAGTCAAGGAGAATGAGTATGGAAAGAGATCTTCTTCGGGGGTAACAAAGATTACTCCAACTTCGGCGCTATTTTGATAAGTTGCTCATCAAAATACATCTTCCATGGACGTAAGACTTCAATCAGAAGAATATCTTCATCCAACAAATCGTTGGTTAACTCTCGTTTARTAGGTATAAAGTGATCAGTCTTGACGTCTTTCAGAGGAATATAACCAATCTCAAATTTTTGTAATTGCATGTACCATCTCRCCAAGCAATTGAAAAGTACAGGCTTAGTCTTAACATATTTTATCGGCTTTGCCTTCGAGATAAGACGCATAGTATGATCTTGGAAATAGTGCTTTAACTTCTAAATTGCTAAGATGAGAGCCAAACACAACTTTTCTATTGACGAACATTTCAACTCATTGGGAGTCATCGTTCGACTCAAAGGACACAGGGCATTTTCCTCACCTTTCTAATTTTCTTGAGCAAGTAAAGCTCCGAGAGAGCATTCCTGTGCAGAGATGTAAAGAAACAAAAGCTTTCCTTATATTGGTGCAACTAGAACAGGAGGTTTCATCTAGTAAGCCTTTATAGTCTTAAATGCATTGCTATAGGCTTTATCCCATTTAAAAGGCACTTTTTTTGTATTAATCGACTRAATGA
This sequence comes from Rhazya stricta, assembly GCA_001752375.1. Classification (NCBI taxonomy): domain Eukaryota; kingdom Viridiplantae; phylum Streptophyta; class Magnoliopsida; order Gentianales; family Apocynaceae; genus Rhazya; species Rhazya stricta. The sequence goes on from MEJB01000654.1 coordinate 136,394, forward strand.
TTGACATCTACCAACAAGATTTGAGATGAATCGTCGCAGATAGTTTCCCTTACAGGCTTTGTACATCATGTACCCCACATGGTTTTGGTGTTTTCAATATTGATCCACCTTGGCTTGGTCAATTCAACACCTCGATGGCGTACAATAAAGCCAGAAATTTTCCAAAAGTGACTCCAAAAGAGCATTTCAAAGGATTCATCTTCAACTGATAGTGGCATAGTAGTTCAAAAACTTTCCTCAAGTCTTTTAAATAATCATCCTGCTTTTGTGAATTTACAACTACATCATCAACATAACATTCAACATATTTGTGGAGTATGTCATTGAAAATTCTCTAAATCACCCGTTGATATGTCGCCCTTGTACTTTTCAAACCAAATGGCATCACTTTGTAGTGAAAAGTAGTCATCTCTTCATCCTTTGGCGCCATGCACATTTGATTGTAGCCAGATGATCCATCCATAAAGGATAACGTCTTATGTCTAGTAGTGGCATCAATCATGAATTCARTTATAGGAGGAGAAAATCATCCTTCGAGCATGCATTATTCAAGTCTCTAAAGTCAATACATGCYCGAATTTTTACATTCTTCTTTCTTACAAGCACGATGCTAGAAATCCATGTAGGATTCTTGAATTTTTTATTGAACCCAACCTCATTGTTGACTTCTGCTTTGATAAAAGGGACCAATTCAGGACAAAAACGTCTTTGTCCTTGTTTAACTAGTCTAGCTCTCCGTTTAATAGCTAAGTGATAGACTGCAAGTTTTGAGTCTAAACTTAACATTTCTTTATACGTCTAAGYGAAGACATCTTTGAATGCATGCAGGAGTTGAACATATGCCTCCTTTTCTTTTGGAGATAAGAGCTCACTTATGTAGATTGGATGTCAATCTTCTTCAGTACTAAGATTAACTAATTCCGATTCATCCACGATACCTTTGATATCTTCTTCAAGCTCAGGAGCTACTTCTTCAACATTTCTTCTTCTAAACTTTCTTCATCGACAATGCCGATATAATGTATTGAGACTGTAATATCCGAGATTTAGTTTATATTTTTCTTTTCGAACTTTATATATATATATACACACAAAATTTATGTTCTTATCCACTAATTAGATTGTAGTCGTGATTGTTAGTAAATTGATTAATTTACGACAAAAGGACTTGGAGGCTGTAATGTTCGATGTGTCAATAAAAAATAAATAATTATTTCCTTGATTTATTATTTGTTATGCGTTAATATGTAAGTATATTTATTTAAAGGTGCAATTTTATCACTTTACTTTAATTAGAAGTCTTAGTTAATTAATTTAGACTTGACCTATTAAAGCCGGTCCTTTTCTTATTCAAATTTAAAATCGAATTTGGAATTCGATTTTGGGCCAGCAGAAAACTATTAGATTTTAATTTAGTTGGGCTTAGTTAGTTAAGTAATAAAAATGGCCCACGAAGAAATTTTAATTAGGGTTAAGTTTGCTTTCAAAATATATATATATACACTACCTGAAGAAGATGATTGTTCATCTTCTTCCTTAAACATAAAACCTAACCCCCTCACCACTGCCGCCTCCTCCCTCTGCCCTCACCGATGCCGGCCTTCCCACTCTCTCTCTCTCTCTCTCTCTCTCTCTCTCCCCTCTTCTCTATAAGTGACGAATGCCACTCCATCTTCTTCGTTCTCGTCAAGCGACCAGGCGACCAGGCGCCCAGGAACCCAGGTGCCCAGGAGACCCGATGACTAGGTGCCCAGGGGACCAGTCGACTAGGCACCGTGGGCCGTCAGCTCGATCCAGTAGCGCGCGCCCAGCACGTGCGTGACCAGGACCGCCGTTCGCACTCCCGGAGCATATTTCTTCCCGAGCATGATTGACGCCATTACATCTTAGACTTGATACCACACCTAAGGTTCATGATTCGAGGTGAATCCTTAGTTTCTTTATTTAAATTAACTGAATGGCCTAAGTTTTGTATTATGTAATAATAATTAAGAAATAAAATATGGAATACGTTTAATATGAAATTTAAGTTAGTATGATAAAGTAAAAGGGAGGATATAATTATAGAAATATATTGAAATATAATTTAGGGTGAAATTAAGAACTGTATGATAAAATAACGTATATTGTGATTACGATTCTCATTGTTATTTTAAGAACAAATTAGGAGTCATGAAATTAAATTGTACTATTAGTAGTTCAATTTTTATTGACATGAAATTAATCTTGAGAAATTATTGGTTAAGATCACCATAAGAAAAACGATGAAGGTATTAACGATAATCACCTGTATTAAATGAATATGTTTGATTAAACAAGTCTCAGATGAATATTCTTTGTATAATATTATTAGGATATTGTGGCATATTAACATTGTGGGCAACCAAGGCACCCTGCTATCGAAAGTAAACAAATTTACTAAGGACTACAAGTAAGTAAATTCTCACATTCTCATTAATGCATATGTACTATTCTTATAATTAAATTGCTCTTAGGTGAATTGAATGTGTATTGAATTTGAGTTCTATGTAAGTAAATTTTCACATTCTCATTAACGTATATATGTTGCTATTATGATTGAATCATCCCTCAAATTGATGAATTGGAGGATTGTGGCTTGAAAGAAACACATAAAATGTTGAAGAGAAATTGGTACTCTGTGCAAAATTTGTGTGGGCATTAGATTCAAGCAATAAAGCAAGTAAGCAATTGTTATATCACTGTAGAAGATGAGCACTCAATGATGGGTCACATATTTGTCTTTAGCTGATTGGCGAAAAAGAATTCTCATGTATCCATTTTCGAACAGTTAGGATCTCAAGGGAGAAGATCAGCCATAAATTGTACTTTCAAAAGACTTGGAGTAGCCAAATATTCCAAGCCAATTCAAATGATCGCGGAATCTTCATACGCATAAGTGAAGGGCTTATCATCAACGACTACCTTTTTAAACACCATTATTGAGGTATTTGAAACTTTGTGAAGTGTTGAAGGTACGACTTCATTGTCATAAAGCCAAGGCCTTCCCAGTAGCATATTGTAAGAATTGGAATCAATCACATGAAGTAGCACAGTTGATGACATTTTGTCAATTAGCAAATCCAACGGGACGATGCCAACATCTCTTTGACCTCCTTGATTAAAACCTTGGATCATGAGGCGACTCTGCAAGAATTTTTCTGCGAAGATGTCAAGTTCTTTTAGGACACGCAAAGGGAGCAAGTTCATTGCAGAATCTCCATTTAGCAGTATTCTGTTTATTTTCCTTTCTTGCGCATAGCCAAATAAAAAGAGAGGTCGGTTATAAGGCTTGAACTCAACAACAAGTCATCATCATTAAATGTTATTGCCTTCATACATGCAATTGCATTTGAAATACACCCTTCAACTTGCACAAGACCATGCTCTTGGAATAATCATTTGGAGACGAAGGTCCAAAATCACTTACCTCTACTTCACTTGTGGCAGAAGAAGAAACAAATTTGTTGTCATCAACTAATGTTTTGGGAAAGAAATCTCCCAGTGTAATAGGTCGTCGATACTTTGTGTTGTATGGAGCCTTTGAATTGTCGATGACTTTCTTAGGAACAACCTTATTTGGCTTAGGTACATTCCTTCTGATTGTCTTGCTTCTTTCAATTGGTTTCTTGTCTATGGATTTATTCTTATGGCTCCATCAACATTTTCATAATTTTCCAGCCTTCAGAATCAAAATCATTAGATTTGTCATCCACATGAAAAGACTAGACATTCTCGCACGGCCTTACAATCGCATCTTCCAATGGGTTAGCYGACTTATGATTAAATTTTGATAAAGACTTTGTGTTGAACTTTGCCATATCGAATTGCCCAAATTTGATCTCAACAAAATGTGCAGGTGATTGCAAGATGTTCATAGCTCTGACGTCAACAAATCTAGGAGAGAGAACATTTAGAGTAATGCTTGTTTGGTTAGTGACAGCTTTATCTTCCTCTATTAATGTAACACACCCATATCAGAAACTATCCTAATCGGGAGTGTCACCAAATTAATTCTCATAGCGGAAGCTTTTGACAATAAAGGAATAAATTTTAAAATTTCAACAAGTTCATAAATAAATAAAAAATTTAATTAACARAACGACTCTTGGGTATCAAAGTCTGCTCCCAAACGATCTCCAAGCACCATCTGGTTAATCATCACCTGAAACATAAAATAACGAAATATGGGGTGAGCTACTAAACTCAGTAAGCAAATCCCATGCATGAATGGATGAATATACCCTATATGTCATAAGTTATAAAATTTCACTTTCTCAATAAAAGCTTTCTAAACATTTCCATTTCATAAAATTTCTCATAAAAACTTTCCTTTCCAAATATAAGAACTTTTCAAAAATTTTCATTCCTTTAAAGTCATGAGTTCACTTGGTATAATGCCTAGCCATTAAGCTTGCGATGGACCATTATTCTTTGGAACCTGATCACATATAGAACCGCAAAGCGGTTAACATTACTTAATCTTTTCCTGAACATCACCTTATAGGAGGTGAACATTACATAATTTCCCACCCTACAAGAGGGTTAGGTCGGGTGTGCCGGTCCCCCACGTCCCATTTCCCACTCACATCTTTCATGGCTTTGGCTTTACACTCCTTTTTCAAAATCCTTAATGTTTGGAAATCATTCATCATAAAAATAACATCTTTAAAAACTTCATTCCTCAAAACATTTACTTTTCCAAATTTCATTCTTTAAAATATTTCCTTTCATGAATGTACGATTATGTCCATACAAGAGAATATGCAACTAGTGCGATCTACATGCTCATGGACAACATGAACCCTTTACTTAAAATTTCTAACATGTCAATGAGTAATAATATTCACATACTGGAAATAATATCACATTATACACATAAGAGCAATTATCAATTCATATTCAATTCTCATAAGAAGATTCAATCATAATAATAATCACTCGTATCATAATTAATGAGAATGTGGTGATTTTCAAAAATTCACTTCAATATCCATTATGAATTCACATTCAATTCACATAGAGATTCAATCATGATAACAACACACTTGCATCATAACTAAATGAGAATGTCAAAATTTACTTACATAGAACTCATATTCAATATACATTCAATTCACCTAAGAGCAATTTCATTATAATAACAACATATATATGTTAATGAGAATGTGAGAATTTACTYACATAGAACTCGGATTTAATACACATTCAATTCACTTAAGAGCAATTTAATTATAACAACAACACATACACGTCAATGAGAATGTAAGAATTTACTTACTTGTAGTCCTTAGTGAATTTTTTTACTTTCGCTAGCGGGATCCCTTGGTTGCCCATAACGTTAATGTGCCACAGTATCCTAATATTATTACACAAAGAATATTCCTCTGAAACTTTTTTAATCAAACACATTCATTTAATACAGGTGTTTACCGTTAATACCTTYATCGTTTTCCCTATGGTGACCTTAACTAATAATTTCTCAAGATGAATTTCCATGTTAATAAAAATCGAACTACTAATAGTACAATTTGATTTCATGACTCCTAATTTGTTCTTAAAATAACAATAATAATCATAATCACAATATACATCATTTTATCATACAACCCTAAATTTCATCGTAAATTATATTCCAACATATTTCTAGAATTATATCCTCCTTTTACTTAATCGGACTAACTTAAATTTCAATTAAACATATTCCATATTTTTCCGTAATTATTGTTACATAATACAAAGCCTAGGCCATTCGATTAAGTTAAATAAAGAAACTAAGGATTCACCTTGAATCACGAACCTTAGGTGTCATATCAAGTCTAAAATGTAATGGCATCAATCATGCTCGGGAAGGAAATATGCTCCGRGTGTGCAAATGGCGGTATTAGTCACGCACGCACTACTGGCTCGAGCGGACGGCGCACGGTGCCTGGTCGTCTGGTGCCCTGGGCGCCTGTTCCTCAGGTCCCTTGGGCACCTGGTCCTCAGGTCGCCTGGGCGTCTGGTCGCTGGGTGCCTGGGAGCTTGGGTGCCTGGTCACCTGGTCACTTGATGAGAACGAAGGAGATGGAGTGGCGTTCGGCATCAGTAGAGAAGAGGTGAAAGAGAGAGAGATTGGGAAGGCAGGCATCAGTGAGGGAAGAGGGAGGAAGCGGTGGTGGTGAGGGGGTTAGGTTTTATGTTTAAGGAAGAAGATGAATAGTCATCTTCTTCAAGTCGTATATATATATATAATTTTTTTTTGGAAAGCTAACTTAACCCTAACTAAAATTTCTTCGGGTGCCATTTTTATTACTTAACCAACTAAGCCCAACTAAATTAAAATCTATTAATTTTCTTCTGGCCCAAAATCGAACTCCAAATCTAGTTTTAGATTTGAATAAGAAGAGGATGGGCTCTAACGAGTCAAGTCTAAATTAATTAACTAAGACTTCTAATTAAAGTAAAGTGATAAAATTGCACCTTTAAATAAATATACTCACACATTAGCGCATAACAAATAAGAAATCAAGGACATAATTATTTATTTCTAATTGACACATCGAACGTTACAGCCTCGAAGTCCTTTCACCATAAATTAATCAATTTACTAACAATCATGAATACGATCTAATTAGTGGCTTAGAACATAAATTGTCTATTTATATATATATAAAGTTCGAAAGGAAAAACAGAAACTAACTCTCCGGTATTACAATCAAAGTACAACCCTTGCGAACCAATTCCATAACTTTGTCTTTAAAAATGAAATATTTCTCAATCGGGTGGCCAAGAAGACAATGATATTGGCAGTAATTTGGGTCTCCAAAGTCGTCTTACTTCTTGAGGCCACTTCATATCAGGTAGTTCTATCATCCCAGGCTTTAACATGTCATCAAACATCTCTGAGACGTTTGAATAAAAAAATAGGTATTCTTTATTTTACATATCTTTCAAATTTGTTCTTTTTCTTCCGACATTCTAAGTACCATCCACCCTCTTGATAAACTTTTTGCTTACTTTGGTAGATATCCCGATAAGCGCTGTAGTTGTCGCCATGGATTCTTTAGCTTCAAATTTGGAAGATGGCTTGCATGTTTTATTAAAAACCAATTTTTCTTTCTTTCGTGACTCGCGTACCAGAATTCCTTGATCTCCACGTGCTGTAATGCTCAATTTTATATCATGTGCCCGTGCAGCCAATTCTTCAAAAGTTTTTTGTCAAATCCTTTTCAATATGTATTGGAGATCCCGATGTGCCTTGGATGCACATCTTGATTGCAGACTGTTCAGAGAGTCGATCCTTGCAATCCAAGTTCAAACTTCTCCATCAATTGATGTAATAAATGACAAGTCATTCTTCTATTGCTTGGTGTGGCTTAATTCTAATATGCTTACAATGCTGTAAAAACAATTAAGAAACTCATGCTCCAGTTCTTTTGCTGTAAAGAGGAAAAAAGGAATAAGACAAAAGGCTAGCAGTCAGATGTTGACTCCGAGGTGACACCTGTCCAAAGAGCCTAAGAGAATGTAAGGGATATTCAGCTATAAAAGGGAGAGTTGGCTAAGAATGAGTACAAATTCATAGGCATTTAGAATAGCAGATTTCTCATAGAGAAAATCAGATAAAGAGGAAGAAGGGAAAAAAGCCATAGTTGCATTTCATCAATATTACAAGGAAGAAGATGACGGTGTTCTCCATTGCTACAACAAAAGTTTGTTAAACTTCATTTTTTTATCCATTTCTTTAAGAAAATTTTAGAAATTTGTATTTGATTTCTTTTGGGATCTAAATTATGTATTCTAGATATTTGCATTAATTGTTGTTATTTTTATGGTTTGACAAAATTATGATTTGAACTTATGGTTAATTTAATCGCTGAATTGACTAAATACTTGGATAATACGAATCAACATATTTAAGTGTGTTGTAGCATAAAATATAGATATAGACTCTACCCAAGACCAATGAGATCTGAATCTTATAGGAACGAGTGGGCTTGTGAGGATGTTACTAACCTCCTCACAAATCCTTAAATCTATACATCTGAAAGGATTATCGTAACTTTTGTATTTGTGGATTTACATAATTGGATAATATGAATTGGTTTATCTAAGTTTGGTCAAGTATAGACGTATATTCGCTGCATGTCGCCTCAACGAGATCTGAACATCACGAGGCAATGAGTAAGGTTCTTTGGCAAGCATGGCCATGATTCACGACTAGTTCCCGTAATTTCCACTAGAATTCAGGGAGGGAAGCTGACTACCATTCACAAGAAGTACTAGCACATCTACATATGTGTATACTACCAAATCACATTGACTCTTTCTTTTGGATGCAAACTTTTAGTAGGATAAAGATGCTAGTAAGCTAACAAAGCAATCTCACCACCAAGACTTTTGTGCAAAATAAAACCTGCTATTGCTTCAAATGCTGGCAAACTTCTCTGGACTTCTTGTAATAGGATTTGTTTGTGAGAGGATTAAATTTCTTTGAACATGCTTGATTTCTAAGATTTGTCCGGTTGTTCTATTATCTATAATATGGAATAATACACGACCTTATATCTAAAATTTGTTGATCACTAGTGATTGATAAAAATTTGGACGAAAACTATTTATGAAATATATAATGAGTTAAGCAGTCATTATCCATTAATCAATCTTTTTCAAGTAGCATGATCGTAAGATTTACCAACTTCAAAATGATTAAATTATTTAAAATTTATATATTCAATAATAAAATTTATTGAATAGAATATTATAAAATAATTTTCTAAAGCATCAAAAATTACCGAGCTTTTAGTTTTCAGTTTTCGAAATAATAAAAAGAAAGCATTTAAATAATCTCAAAACAAAACTCAAAACAGAATACTCAAAATAAAATCAAAACTGAAAACAAAAGCTAAAACACAAAAAGAATGCTCCCTTATTTTATTTTTTTAATTTTTTTGAGAAATAAAGGTTATGCTTTCATTATATCCATCCACCGTTCAAGGAAGTGGTAAGGCATATAATTTCTCCTTTTACATGCTTGTACATTTTAAGGTTGTTTACGACAAACTCTAGTAAAAAGGATGAGCCTTGATGTTGGGTTATAGCCTGTCACTATAAAATCCCCATTTTCCATATTTGCCTTCTTTTTATTACTTTTTATATCGTGATTTATTACATTCAACTACATAATTTTGCATTATAAAGTTATTGAGATTTTCCCTCAACCAAACAAATTTGAGGATATATGTTCGCTCTTTATTTCCTTCCATGTTTCTAATGTAAAGGATATATTTTACTTGTCTTTAGCAAGAAAGGAAGCATTAAATAAAGAAAATATTGTCTTCAATAGGTATAGTCTGGATCCGAACCTTGAATTACTGCTTCCATAAAGTATCAAGGAAAAGAATGAACTTCTCTCTGTGTGTCTCTCATTCCCTTTATATCCATTTTCAGTCTTGATAAAAGTTGTTTATGATCATGACATAATGCATTCACAATTCTTGAATGTCTGAATATACTTAGAGGTCCTTAGTCCAGAGTTGAAGAGGAGAGAACATAAATAAATATATAAAAATGGCTTACAGAAACCATCACAAAAGTTGAGATATCATCTCATATATATAGCTCCAAACTTAAACTCATTACTTCTATTCCTCGTAAGAAATTTCAAAAGAAACTCACCCTTGGTATGATTATGAGTACACTCTGATAAAAATCCATTTCAATAAACATGAAGAGATCACGTTTAATATTTTAGCATCTTCAGATGAGTCCCACTTCTTCTGTTCAATGCATTTAATTCCTATATTTTCTGATGAAGAAAACAGAATTCACATCTTACTAGCGACAGCCATGTACATCGTATGTCGGCCATGAGCGATTATTTTCCATGTCTTTTTCTTCCTCAAATCAACAGTAACAACAGCAATTACCTTTCCAACTTGTAATGCTTTTGCTTCTATCTCAATCTCCTCCTGAAGCAGAAAGAGGAAAAGAGGGGGAAAAAAAAAAAAAAAAAAAAGAGCCATTCTTTTCCCTTACTTCAGCTTGCCTATTAGTGGCTTCCTTCTCCTCTTTGTTAATTTCCTAAACNCAGCAATTACCTTTCCAACTTGTAATGCTTTTGCTTCTATCTCAATCTCCTCCTGAAGCAGAAAGAGGAAAAGAGGGGGAAAAAAAAAAAAAAAACCAATATTGCAGTAATCATACTGTACAGAAAACGGACTTCCATGAAGCGAAAAGATTGTAGTGGCACTGCTCACACAGCTTTTTGAAATAAGTGAAAAGAAAACAATTTTGGTCAGGATAACAAACAAAAGTTCAGCTTAAGAAAAAAATATAAACACTCATTTTAGAGGTTAAGATACAGGAAAAAGATTTAAGTTTACTCATAACAAGGTTAGTTAAGATGTTTGAACACGGAATTCTTCCTAGATTTCTAGTGACACCTTATGAACTCCAAAATGCACTTAAGATTTTGGCAGTGATAATGAACATTTGTTAGTGGTTGGTGGGCCCCTAGAGTTTCTCTTTGAGTAAAGCTCAATTCTTCTTGTTGTTGAGTTCAATCAATTTTCCACCTCTTTCTCTTTGATCATACCTCTTACCTCCTGCTGAACACGGCAGAAMGTGGATAAACGAGACTATCTGCCARGCTAATTTCACCTAGATATGCAAGTGATACTCTTTCAGAACTCYTTTCTTTCCTCCAGGGGAGATTAGGGAGTAACATTATATTGAGAGGATAGCTGGAAGGTGTCAAACTGTGTTATCAATCTAAAAAAAGTTATTTTATCAGACTGACCGTCAAGTGAAGAAAGTTTTGGGAGACACCCATCTAGATGGTTACACGCTGATGAGCGTTTTTTATGGTCCAAGGCTACCTAGAGATGTTATTTCCAGTGAACAGCTAGGTTCTTCACCTGGAGTTCCTACTTCCTTGAGCAATATGCTTACTCAGTTGGGGAAAGGACCGGTTGTAATTCCCAGGCAGCATCCTGTTAACACTACATAGTCTAGTTTTCACTATAAGCCAGTGCGAATTACAGCCTTCTTGTCTATAGTGGGAATCAATTTTCACTGGTGAAAGCCAAACCAACCCATCTCAGAACTAAATAGTCATTTTCTTTCCATTAGTATAAAATGTCCAGCTAATTACCATGTTCTACAATGGATCGACCCAAGTGTCATACTTGAGAGGAAAGAATTCCCTTGGATGCTAGTGTATAGCTTCTTGGAACACACCATTATGTTATTTTGGCTTCTGAATTTGTGAAATTGTGCATAAGATCACTTTTTGCTTATTGATCATTATTCCTACCAAATGCATGTTTAATTGGAGTCCAGTATATGCCTGATCTCATAAGTTTCAATTCACCCAGGTGTATTTTGACAGTATTATTAGGAAAAATGGAAAGAGATCAAGTTAAGGAACAATAGCTAAGATACTGATGCCAATATGCTATTTAGCAATTCCAACTAAGACTTTCAGGGTATGTTTTATGATAATCTTCAAAGCTACCTTGAACTAAGAGGCAGAATTCAATGTCATATTTTCCTGGTGCATTTAGCTCATAAGAACAATATTGAAAAACTTCCTTAAATGGTCAATCGGGAAGTAAAGCATCAATCCAGCTCTTTTAAGTGAAAACAAGGAATTATAATATGTTTTTTCTGGATACTATAATTTCATTAGTGCGCTAAATTTCTTTTAGTATAACAATGCATGAAAGACAATACTACAAAAATAGCTTCAGACCACTCTAAACTGCTATCTTCATTACCTTTGGTTTTCAGATTTTCCATTCATTGACTACAAGATTACTTCTACCATTTGATTGATAAATAAAAAATTCCCTAAATCAACCTATGTTGATACTTTATGATCAAATAATGATGGATAAATAATAGCTAAACAGTAATACTGAAATTTAGATGAAGAAATGATTCTATCTACTAATATGCTAAGTAGAGACTGTTTGAAACAAATATCCTGTCAATAAGATTATTTGTTCTACTTACACCAAAATGGTCCCTCTCACTTCTTCAGAGTAGGAACTTTCATGACACTCAACTCTTTCATTCAACAAATTCTGCACCTCTAGATAGGAACRCAGATGAAAGTCAGAGAATCTATATGTATGAAGTTGCAAGAAACAATAAACCTTCAAAATATGGTAAGGAACAAGACTGAGACAAATGAATGGTTCCAATGGCTAACYGTAAGCAAAAGGYRATATGAGGCTACATTGAATATCTCATTTCTATTTTTACTAYCATACAATTAAAACTTCTTTAGTACATTGTAAAAGTTGGAATTTTTATCCCATTAATCGAAGATTAAGGAACATAACTTAGATAAACATGACAAAGTGGAAGTTGGATTCTATTGTATTTCCTGCTTTGGAATTATGTATGTGGTTCATAGATAGACAAATTTATAAGGCTAACGAAATTTGATCTCTGGTATTTGCGGTGGAGAAAAATATATTTATTAAAGGTGGATTATATATCATTGGCTGGAATCATCAGCATCCCCCTATACAGTAAGAAGTATTTGTTGTATTTAAATGTGTTGATTTCTTGTCATATAAAGGGATTGGGATGTATGAGTGAGTAAAGACAAATCTCATTTCTGATTTGCCTGTTGAGCATATGCAATTTGATTTTTAATTAAAATGGAAAAATAGACAACATAATATCTATAAAGTGGCGAACGACAGCCCATGGATGAGAAGGTAAAATCAAATTGGACTTGAAGCAAAATCATGGTTATTGATATGCTTCCTATCTTTATAAAAAGAATCTCAAAAGTGCTCATGAACCTCTACCATGCTTCTCAGCTTTTCGACACGGAAAGCTTTCAATTACAAGAAACTTCTCAATCAACGAGAGCCAGTAATAATCTTTTCATGAATAACCCTACCTGGACAATATGAAGTGGTATAAAAAACATTGATCATAGAAAATGTAATTCGRCTTGGGATATCTAAACCTGAGAGTTAAATCAGGATCCATATGTAGCAATAACAGACACACCAAGTATGTTATATACTGCACTGGGGCCAGCAGGCTACTTTTGTATACCTAAGCTTAAAAATCAGCTGAGTCTCAAACAAACTACGAGGTTATATTTTGATGAAGACTTAAGTGATGGAAATGCGGAGTATTGTTTTCCTGTAGAATTTGTTCATCAAAAGTCCTAGTGCTGACCAAGGATCAATCTGAGTTCCACAGAGGGGAATTCTATTCCAACTTTAGCGCACCAAACCAMCATTTGGATAAATAATTCATGAACTTCAACTGATCTCGCCACCTACAAGTCTTATCACAGCAATATTCCTAAAACCATTTATGAATATATGTATATRTAGGCTCTTTTTCCTCAAATTTCTGAAATGGTCTATGCAAGAAGTAGATTGAGTATCACTAATTCACAAAACGTTAACTTTTTTCCATCACCTGGGATGTTCTACCAAAATTAAWTATAGACTTCAGAAAACTTTCAAAGTCATTCTCTGTTACTTCCAATTTCCTATATTTACTAGGTAAAAGATTATGTACTACTAGTACATGTTCATCTCTTCTCTAACAATTTAAGCTTCTAAATTTTCTAAACTTTTAAAAAGGAATACCTAAGGARCATTTTAATGATTACTTTCAGTAGATTTTTCAAGAATAACGTTTTCCTTTATGCGAAACATCAAAAGACTCAGGAGAAGAAAAATAGAAAACCAACAAATCAAACAACATACAGACAACAATCTCAATAATTACATCCTAAAAAGTAAATAAAAGAAAAAGAAATTGAAACTCACTCCAAGATAAGCGCGATCAAAGTAGGAAACGTTTATCTCCACTGATACTCCACTTGTTTCTGCTCCCAAAGTATACACCACAGCAGCACCCACCCAGTCAACCAGGGTTGAAATGGCTCCTCCGTGCATTGAATTCCCGTCTTTATTCTGAATCAAATTCAAATAAGCATATCAACAAAATTTTGCTAATTTTTTCATCTCTCAAATCTTGCTCTCTGAAATATTGCTTAATTCCATCTTTTGATGATCCATCATTTCCAAAATTGAAAAACAGAAAGCAGAGTTAGTTTAGCACCACTTTTCAGCATTTTTTTTTTTTTTTTTTTCCTCACAGCAAGGTTTGCCCCACCACCCCCGGCCGCCAAAAAAAAAAAAAGGAAGAAAAAAACCGACCAGGAGAAACCCAGTCCACAGAGAGAGAGGAGACCACGAGCAGCAGGGACAATGAGCGAGCAAATAAGACGACCCGGTTGAACTAGTTGAAGTTTGATGCCGTGCATAATGAAGGGCTCAAAGAACCTCTGAGGCAAGGACTGAAGAGTTGACTCAAAATCGTCGTCTTCCAGTTTATTCAGGGAACTCTTTATGCTCTTCAAATCCATTCTCTTCCTTCCAATCTCTACTTCTGCTTCAAATGCTTAGCTTTAATTTACTACTTATCTCAAGAACAATAGCAAGAGTAAACCCAGCCATGGCCGAATCTCAGAACCTCAACCTGACTGCAGTTACGTTTAGCAGGGGAATAAGATATATTTTTGTTTTAGTTATTTAGGGACTGGTGGGGTACCTTTCAAGGTTCTTTCGAAATCCCGCTAACCTTTGCTTCATTTGACTTCAATTTCTAAAACGTTAAGCAAATACCCTTATTTTTTGAGGTTTTCCAATTTAAACAAATTTAATGAATTTGTGTGTCTGTACTTGATAACGCACTCAAATGAATGAGTTATTTATTTTTTTGGACTAATTCAGTTGTCTGGATTGCTAGGATGATATCTGGATTGCTGGGATGACAATTGGCTAATTCAGTTGTTGGGTGGATCTAAATTAACATAAAGAATCTATTTTCTGGCAAGTTTCATCTGGCAAATTCGTAGATCATCTTTTAGAATGGGTTTATGAGTTAATTAAAGAACACCCTTAATGAAGTGTGCATGTGTGTGTAAGATTTGGCAAAATAATAGTAGGAAACTAAGAATCAACAGAAATTTTATTGATGGAAAGATGATAAAGAGTCTCAAATGAACAAAAGCAGGCTAAGATGAACTCCAAATCCTAACTCAAAACAAGACATAAATTTATATGAAAGTTGTAAAGAAAGCTATAAAATTTACTGAAAAGTTGTAAATGAACTGAGTAAAAGCTAACTAAACAAGCTTTGAATTAATGGAAATGGAATGCATAAAACTGAAAATTGTTAAATTGAAGTCGAGTATGAGTTGATATCTGCGTTGGATGTTGAACCACCTTTGTTTCTTTGTTTTCTTCCTTTCTATATCTTGCCAAAAAGCATTTGTACCTTGCTCATGAAGTTTTGATGAAGCCACTCTAGTCATTCCCCTAGTGGATTCCTTAATGCTAGCYCACTTTCTTAATTTGTGCATTAGTTGGGAGAAATTATTGTGATTTTTTTAATATAATAACGTGTGATTTTGATGCATGAATAATGTTTGTGAAACAATTCCTAATTGAATGTTGAGTTGGTAACTTTTTAGTACTGAAAGATGGTAAATTCATTGGACTAAAAGATTCTCCCAAGGAGCAAGAAGATTTCTGACAAAAATTATACATAGAATGTTGTAACTATACATATAAATGTTATGAATGAAAATTGTTTAATGTGCATTATGAGGCACCTTCTTTCGAAGGAATTTATACACATGCATCTTTTTTTTTTATGTTCATCTCTTTGGATCAAACTAGCACAACTTAAATCAACTTTTATAAGTGTTCATAGTTTTATTTGGGTTTAAGTTGCTTGGTTTGGACTTGAATTCATAGGTCTTATAGCTCCTACAAATTATTTGCTTGTGCTGCCTTAAGTGCTTGCCTCGATGGCAGCAAATATCGTTTGAGGACAATATACAATTATTGTGTTCAAGACTCAAAGTATTTTGAAGATTTTCTATRAGGTTGATGGTTAATATTTTTCATCTCTTGCATCATTTCTCAACAATCTCAAAACGATATTTATGAGATGGAAACTGAGAYGACCATGGCTGCTTTTAAGATCATGAATCAAGATCTCATGAAGCTCGATTGTTTTCATAGTAACTTCACAAGATGGGAAGGATAAGTTAAAGTTTCTTCTAACAACTTCCAAGATATTCTACATCTTGAATCTGGGATTGGGCCCTTTATTAAAATCGACTCCAAATGAMTCCACTGAGATTAAAGCTCAAAGGAAAAGAGAGAGGAGGATAAATTGATATGTAAACCACACATTTTGAATGCACACTCYGACCATCKATATGATTTCTACAACAATCACACTTCAGCAATAGAGATATGGGAATCYTTRGAGAATAAATACAAGGCTAAGGAGGAAGAACCAAAAACTGTGAAGAAATATTCCATTCTTAGGACGAGTTCATAAGTTCCAAGTCATTATCAATAAAATGAAAGCTGTGAAGATCAAACTTCTCGATACTTTCCAAGTTGGTGCAATAATTGCAAAGTTACTATCGCCTTGAAGAGGATACAAGAAGAAATTACTTCACAGTTTCGAAGACTACACTTTGGAAGGGATTCAAAAATATCTTCGAATYGAAGAAGAATCAAGGAAYGAGATGGAGGAACGTTCTCGTGAGTACACTTCTAAAGCCCATACCATGGATCTTACCAACAAATCAAATAAGGATTTCAAGAAGARGAAATTTCAAGGTGATAGAGTCATATTTTATTTTCACTTTTCCCTTACTTAAGTCGTTTCTTGTYAATTTTTTATGTGTTTAATCTTGTATTGCATTAATTTTGATTTGAAATATTTATGTGCAAAGTTTTATTTCAATGACAAGAAAATGGCCARAATGGGGAAAAGAAGGGCTTAAAGAGGTTACACAATGATTTCGAGAAGTTTGGGGTCAAGGAGCAATTCTTGAAAGTTGAAAACATAAAAAAATTTGGCTAAGTGTTGAAAAACCAATTAGCCGCCGGTTTGGAACCAATCAAGCGCTTGATTGGTGCATATTTTCATCATAAACGATTTTCGGGAAGTTTGGAGTCAAGGAGCAATTTTTGGAGGTTGAAAGCATAAAAAGTTTGGCTAAGTGTTGAATAATCAATTAGCGCCGATTTGGGACCAATCAGGTTCTTGATTGGTACACATTTTCATCACAGATTGTTGAGAACCAGACCAAGGCTAGTTTGGTGCAAATCAGTGGTCAGTTTTGGCCCAGTGAGAAAAAAATCGGCACCGATTTGGTTATTTGTTAGGATTTTTTTGTTCTCCTATAAATAGTGCGTTATAAGCCCTAAGATGGAGGTAAGATTCTACATGTTCACATTTTTAGTGTAGTTTTCTTTAAAGAAACTTGAAGGAACCCCTTGGAAGTTTGAAAAGGCTTAGTGCTCAATCAAAGGATTTGTTCTTCAATCAGGGTTTATCTATTCTACTTTGGTTGTAAACATGTTTATTGAGCTTTCTATGGATGATTTCATGAGTTTCATGGGCTAGTTTCTTTATGTTAGTTAGAGCTTATTGTAAAGATGATTTATTTCTAATGGCTTGAGTTCTATTTTACCTTATTTGTTCATTCCTAACCTATTTGAGTTGTTAATTATCATTGTGGCRTCCTAAATGCTTTTGTAGATTAGCTAACTACAAATTGAATTAATAATCAATTGAGAAGGACCTAGAGGTGAATTAATTGCTTACAAATTAGGCAATGATAACCCATTTGTAATACCCGAGATTTAGTTTCTATTTTTCCTTTCGAACTTTATATCTATATAAATAGACAATTTATGTTCTAATCCAGTAATTAGATTGTATTCATAATGGTTAGTAAATTGATTAATTTACGACGAAATGAATTGTAGGCCGCAACGTTCGATGTGTCAATCAGAAATAAATAATTATTTCCTTGATTTGTTATTTGTTATGCATTGTGTGAGTATGTTTATTTAAAGATGAAATTTTATTAGTTTACTTTAATTAGAAGTCTTAGTTAATTAATTTAGACTTGACCCGTTAAAGCCCATCCTCTTCTTGTTCAAATAAAAAAAAAATCGAATTTGGAGTTCAATTTTGGGCCAGAAGAAAACTAATAGATTTTAATTTAGTTGGGCTTAGTGGTTAAGTAATAAAAAATGGCCCACGAAGAAATTTTAGTTAGGGTTAAGTTAGCTTTTTAAAAAAAAAAGCTATTTAAAGATGAAGATTATTATTCCTCTTTTTTCCAAAGAAAACCCTAAACCTAAACCTCCTAACTATAGCCGCCACCAATCGGCACCTCCTTCCTTTGCCCTTACTGATACCGGCCTTTCCACCCTCTTTCTCTCTCTCTCCCCTCTTCTCTACTGGTGTCGACGACTCCATTTCCCTCCGTTTTGTCAGCGACTAGGCGATCAACTACAAGCCCCGACGGGCGAGACCCAATCCAGTGCGGGCCAGTTCCGGGCTTGGACCCAGGCCCCCAGATTGGCCCAGCGACCTGGCGCCCGACGCCGCGGGACCAGCGCAGGCGCTCAGGCAACCCCTGAACAAAGCACGGCGCCCAAGGACTTGAGGGACAGGAACTAGGGCCCGGGACAAGCACCGTGCGCCATCGGTGAGCCAGTACGCGCGCGCCCAGCATGTGCGTGACTAAGATGCCGTTTGACGCCGGAGCGATTTCTTCCCTGGCATGATTGACGCCATTACGCCCTAGACTCAATACCAACTTAAGGTTTCGGGTTCGAGGGAATCCTTGTTTCCCTAATTTAATTAACGACATGGTTCTGGTTTTTATTATGTATAATTAATTAGAAAAAATATGATATTTAATTGAATTTAAAGTTGTGATTGATAAATGGATTATATTTGAAATATATTGAATATTTTGGTGACAATTTGGGGTGTATGATAATAATGTATATTGTGATTATGATTTATTTTGTTTATTTTAAGAACAATTGGGTCATGAATTAATTGTACTTTAGTGTTCATTTTTTATTGACATGAAAATTCAATCTGAAAAATTGTTGTTAGGTCACCATAGAAAATGATTGAAGGTATTAAACTAAACACGTGTATTAATGGGCGTGTTTGGTTAAAACAAGTTTTGATGAATATCTCTTTGCTTAATATATTAGGATACTGCACATTAATTTGGGCAACCAGGCACCCCGTAGCAAAGTAACAATTTACAGGGACTATATGTACGTGAATTTCTCACATTTTATAAACTATATGTATTGTGATTATGTTGTTATTTGTGGAATTGAAATGTTGTTATTGAGTCTGAGTTTATTAAGTAAATCTCATCTCATTAATGTTATGAATGGGATTAATTGAAACTCTTTTAGTGATTAATATGTGTGTATGATTGTATTGAGGGTTTAACTTGTGTGACTGTTACATGTGTTATATTGTTTATTTTATGTTGACCGATAGTTATTGTTTATATTTTGCTTTTGTCGAATGATATGTCTTATATAGTGGTATGCTTTATTGTCATAGGCACGTTAGTTAGTGTTCTAATACTTCTGACATGAAGCCGTTCACATATTTAGAAAGTGAATGGTTTAGGAAATGGAATTTTAAAGGAAAATGTTAAAGTTTTGAAAATGCTAAAGTTTTTGGAAAGGAGTGTAAACCTAGCCATGAAGGATGTGAATGGAAAATGGGGCGTGGGGGATCGGCGCACCTAACCCTACCCTCTTGGAGTGGTAGGTAAGAATGGAATGTTCACCTCCTTGGAGGTGAAAGAATGGAAGGAAAAGAAATGTGATGTTAATCGCTCTGCGGTACTACCGGTAGGAATGTAATCGGGTTCCAAATAAGAATGGCCCACTGCAAGCCTAATGGCTAGGCGTTACACTCAATGAGCTCACGAATRTAATGAAAGGAAATGTTTTACAAAGTTCTTGCATTTTGAAAGGAAAGATTTTATGGAAGGGTTGTACAAATGATTTGAAAGTTTTCATGGAGAAAGTGAGATTTTATAATTCATGACATGTAGGGCATGTTCATGCATTCATGCATGAGAAAGTGTAGCTAGATAGTGCTAGGAGGCTGCTTGTGGGTAAACCATGATACCCTGAAGTTATTTTAAATGAATATTATGGATTAAGATGGTTGTTGATTAGAATGGTTTTTGCTTATTATTAAGCATTCCTTTTTGGTTTAAATTCTTTGGGTTTCCGCAAATTCGTGTCAATGAGTAAATGGTGACATTCGCGAGTTAAGATAAGGTTCCTAATCTGGGGGTGTTACACCATTAATACTAAACCAACTAGGGATAGATTTGGTTTCTCTTGGGTGGTTTTCGAAAGTAGATAACTATGATTAATGAAATCGGGGAATTTCTTAGATCATTAATGCAATTTCAATTAACATAATTCACATAGGGATATGGTTTTGGCTAATTGATATTAGGGAGTTTATGCCAAGGGATTGGGTAAAACCTATTCARAAATTCTACCATTAGCAACTAGTTAGGATTTGGGAATCATGGCAATTAAGGTGCAATTAGTTTAGGTCATTATTGGAATGAAGCGGAACATAGACCTAATCAACTCATTTTATTACATTAGACCTCTTTGGAATTGTAATTAAATATATTTCTTATTGCTTTCTCTTAATTGGTAGTTATTAATTGAATTCAACCATCTTTGATTAGGTTTAAATTAGGAGAATTGAATAATTTTGATACTTAATCAAAAATCCTTGTGGAATCGACACTTGATTCACACACTATGCATTCTTTGATAGTAGTATACTTGCGAGGAAATAGTGCATCACAAGGTTCCAACAAAGATAACAAGAACAAGAAGAAATCTAAATCTTCTTGTTATGTATGTGTGTGGTAAACTTGGCAATTATGCTTGAGATTGTAGAAATCGGAAACTACCTAAATTTGAAGGCAAAGTGAACAACATTGACTTTGAAATATTGTTGTTGTAGTGAACATCATTAATACACTCAATTGGAAAGGTTGAAAGATGGTGGTCAACTTATACTACCATACAAGTTTGCTATGATAGGTCATTCTTCAATACTTATCAAGAGATGGTGGTGAACTCATTTAAATTGGGAAAAATGCTCAATGAAAGGTTGTTGGTAAGGGTAGCATCAATTTACAATTCATATCCGACATGCCGGGTATGAATAGGAATCTTGTAAGTGGGGATTTGTTGGAAAAATCGGGAATAAAGTCTATATATGAATCAGGAAAACTTGTACTTTCCCAGAATGGTATGTTTATTGCAAAAGGCCATTCTGTGACAACGCTACCAATACCTTGGTTCCACTGGGGCTGAGYGAGACGTCGCTTGCCTCTCGAAAGTCATGTTACAAGCACATAAAATATCGAAAGAAGTGAAAACAACGAAGTAGGCTTCATTAAATAGTGTCAGCATGGTAATCTAAGCATCCCCACAATATCTYCAAGTAGAAAACATACACAGATTCACAGACATCTCTTGAATTCTTGGTATTACTATCTCTTCATGGAGAGAAAATTCACAAACCCATCATTGAAACATGAGAAAACTATGAGCGAAGCTCAATGAGTCCCGTATGTGTGCACTATGTGTTTTAAATTCAAAAGTACATTTTTCRAGGGTTATCCTTTGAGAAATAGTTTGAGTAAAGGATAACTGTTAAGAAAATCTATAGTTTTATATAAACCAGATCAAGTCAAGAATGAACAGGGAATACTACGTTTGAAAACTCATTAGCTTCTAACAATAGCATCCCAGTTCACTTTTACTGCAGAGACAACRTCAGGRGTGTCTAGAATTACTGGCGTTATCACCTCGTAATGCACATATGACGTTCAACCTTATCACATCTTAACAATCATTGATACCCACTAGCTTGATACAAAAAGAGTCAATAGCTCTCAGTTAAACCTCCTACCCGAGGATAAGGTAGCCTACAATCCGACCCGGGTGTCCTTGGCGCAAGTGTTTGTACAAGCATTCCCAATTTGCCACAAACATCCTAGGAGTTGGCCAAAGGTAAGCTTACTTTGATACTCTCATTTGGAAGTTCAAGAGGGACTTTTACTAGGGGCCAGCCAAGCACAGTTCTTTATTCGCCGAACTAGTGAGTTAGAGTTTACCAATTGAGTATTCAGTACTAATTTCGTCAATTCTATTCATCACACAAAAAGTGTTTTTCAAGCAAGTCGTGAACTTGCAAACAGTTTCAGAAAAGTTGCGTGCTCTATTTTCATGCTCGTTTTTGTAAAAGAAATGCAAGTAAATAAGCATCTTCAGGACAATATTTATAAAAYGAATATTTTAGAAATCTTTTTAGAAAACATGTTTTATGCAGAAGATGGTTTCAGTTAGGGGGTGGGGGGGGGGGGACTCACCTGAGTGCACGCTTCCTAGAATTTGCTCGAAACCTAAAATCAAATGACACCCATTTCTTCAAGTAAGATTCTACCAGATGTAATTCTTAAAGTGAAAATATTCCTAGTAAGTCTGCTAGAAAATCCTTTTGATATTACAGAGATTGAGATCCTAAGTTTGGATAATTGCCTAAGTGGAAATCAGAGTCTAAAAATGATGAAATACTTAAAGGAAATGATTCTAGAAAATTGATGTAAATTCTGAAGGAAAGAATTCTTAGTTTTTGATTTATTTTAGGTACGAGTAACAATCTATTAATCTAATACTTATAGCTTTTTTTAAATCAACTTCCAAAATTAAGGTTATAGATGTGAATGCTTGTATTAAATTTGCTGAAAATATCTAAGGTAGTAAATATAGGTTCACTAGTATTTTAATTATAGCTTTTGTTCTCCTTGTCAGAATTAGGCAAGGTCAAATCTAGAATGTTCCTAAGATCCTAAGTTTTCTATCCATACCTCTTATGCAAAAAATTTATTAGTAATCAATCCGTAATTTAAAAAAAAAAAAATCGAGGTTTTGACAACCGTCCAAATTGGAGTGGTCTAAATAAGAGGGTTCCAGAGTTTGACTCATAACTTAAGCTATACCTATCTGATTCAAGCCAAATTAATCTCCAATTATTCCTAACACTGTATTTCTAACCATGCATCAATTATCTAGATCCTATTTCCAGTAAAATCGTAATTACCTTAGAACAGTAGGTTAACTGTAGYTTTCATTCATTTGTCCAACATTTTTGTAAAAGTCATAACTTATAATCTACTAAGGCGTTTGTGCTGTTTTTGGTCGTTTCTTAAAGCTAAGGAATACTACTACAAAATGACCTAAAGGAATCCCGGATTCAAGAAGGGATTTAAAGTAAATTTTGGTACTGAAATAGTTAGCATGTTAAATGGATTTCCAGATTTCCCAACAAAGGTCATGTATCCAAATTCTCTTATCCTATCGAATTTAATCCACAAAACAGCAAGCAATTTCAATATGATATCCATAATTTTAGTTAATATTATTTCTATGTTATTCCAGGCTATATAAATATCCTATAGAACATGTTACTAGATTTCATGCCATCCTATCTTCCTATATATTTGTCATTTTAGGTAATGTGTTACCATTTTATTCAAGCATCAATATCATCAGCTCCCTGCTATCCTTCATTTATTTATAGCTAAAATAAATCATCAGTCATAGTATGCATACATATTATAATTCTAAACATATAATCAATTCACAAAGCATAACTATTGATATCTAATTCATGCTCAAACATTTCTTTCAAGCATTTTCCAATTTCATATCTTCCAATTTCACATTCCTTAGAACAAATTACTATCCTTGGAATTTTCAAAACAACATGCATCTATCAATCACAAAACACAGCCCCGAGAATGGCGCTGATTTCTTCTTTTTTTTTCTTCTTCTCTCTCTCTCTCTCTCGCTCTCTCTCTCTCTCTCTCTCTCTCTCT
>MEJB01000656.1:3914-24553 GCA_001752375.1 Rhazya stricta
TGGCCTCCAAGTCCTTTCGCCGTAAATTAATCAATTTACTAACAATCGTGAATACAATCTAATTAGTGGATTAGAACATAAATTATATATATGAAGTTCAAAAAGAAACACAGGAACTAAATATCAGGTATTACAATGACAGACATGTCACCCACGGTGGCCTTCTATGTAGAATCAACTGAGTTAGGAAAACTGTGTCCATCACAGTGGCCTTGACTTAGGAAAATCGAACACAACAGTAATAACACAAGGCCATTGACGCAATATTGTACATTGACGCAACAAAAACCATGTCATTACAGTATTCAAAGAATGCAAATTTAAAAAGGATAAAACCAAGGTAATACTAGAATATTATTATGTTCTAGCTTGAAGACGAGGCGAAGAACAAGTAACTGCATAATTAAAAGCAAAAGACGCAAATATCAATTGAAAATAGTTTAAAGTAAAAATCAAATGTTTCTGTTTCTGTATAGTAAAAAGCATGCAACGTAGATCGACTATCCCTATATCAGTAATTGATTTTAACAATTTATATAATGCCAATGGAAATTGATGTTATAATCCACACATGTAAAATGCATAGTCGACTGGACTTGTTATAGAGGTTGTATATATGTTAAAATGAATATTCGAAACACGCAAAATGCATAATCGACACATGCCAAATGCATTATCGGCACTTGTTTTATGCATAATCGACACAGGTGAAATGTTTATATGCTTCAAAAATTCTCTTTATCTCTCGATTAATGATCATGCCACAGTTAATTTGGCATAGTCGAAGCAACAACTTCTRTAAAAAATTACATCATAATGGATACATTTGAATGTCATAACCGATTATTCAACAGTACTGTTGCATTTTCCGATGTAGAAAAAGGAGGAAAAAATGCAAATACAACAATTTCTATGCAAATTGTACATAGTACAACAGAAGYGAGTTTATTAGTTCGATAAAATTATGAAGACTTAATCCTCTTCTTTAACATGTGAACAGATTCCTCCAGGAAGTGAAGAATTTTGCAGAGATTGCCGACATTGACAAGAAGAATCCCCGCGTAGACAGATTTTTTCCTTCTATTAAAGAGGTGAAGTAGCATGAGTGATTAGTATGAAGTGTAGAAGTTATTATAGACCAACATGGACTCAAGAACCAGCCATAGATTAGRTTGAGATAGTTTTCTATTACAATTCAATAAGGGAACTATTCAACGAGCAATTTTTGAAGAAACTCAAAAAAGTCCTACAAAGTGATTTGGTTACTGTACTTTTTAGAATAGAAAGTGATTAGAGTAATTAAACTAATTATTTTCACTGTTTTAGTTTTTTTTTTGGAGGAAGGGGAAATGCTATTGTATATTTTTATTTTTTAGAGGTTGATTGAAGGAAAAGTTTTTGGTTTAGGAGTAACATTTCTTAATTCAAGATGTAAAACAAATAACTTTTGAAACTAGGGGTTAAAACTTTCTTGGTTAAAAGTGTAAAATAAATAATATTTAAAACTGGCAGAAATTTTTTTCCCCCAAAATGTAGTCCAAATAGGGCCTTAATGTTTGGTTTTGGTCCAAAGGAAACCTGTGGATTCTAATTTTATTGGGCTTGGATGGTTGGGGGATAGGGAGGTCCAAAAGGAGTTTGATTAGGGCCCAATTCTAACTTTTTTTAAACAAAAAGAGAAAAGGTAAATTAGGATTTTAAAAAAAAAAAGGAAAAATCCCTCAGATCTTGTGAACCTCACGCCGCCCTCATCTTTTCCCAAAACCGTCCCACAACCACCACCGTTCCTCCCCCTGTCGACGCCGCGCCAACCGCCATCCTTGTCGCTATTACGACGCTGCTTGGTCCGCTATTTCCATCTTGCCAAATTCACACCAGATCTGCTGATTGGAGCTTGCTAGATTTGGCTGATTGTTGCTCGCCGTGTTCCAGCTGTCCAAATCTGCAGCTCCGACAACTTGCTGTGTTTGACCTGTGCATGCGTCGCTGGTCGGGTGGAGATTGCAGTGCCTCTACTCGCCACCTGTTGCTGCTTGCAACTCAAACAGACTCGGATCAATCAAGATCTGCCTGCTTTGCCCAGAGCCGCGCGCCTATTGTCCTCCCTACTGCACACCACTGATCTACTTTGAGCTTGCCGGTCGCCATTGCGGCTCAACAACTTGATCCGAATAGAGATAAGTTTCGATCTGCACGTCGATTGTCTACTACTTGCGAGCTCACTGCTCTCCTGCAACGCCCCTCAATCGGARCCCATGCATCAGCTGCACGTCAATCACATGTTGTTCGCCGTGCTTGAGCTCGTCCAAATCTATTTCTGCTGCCGTGTGTCACTGCATGAATGAAACCTGCTTGACACCAAATTTGCAATCTGTCATCAAGCGAGCAAAATTCCACTTGATTAGATCCGAATTTTCTGATCACCTTTGCCCAAATTGGTGATCGAGATCTCCATCCAGAAAATTGGTTTCGAACGAGTAGCAGCTCGGACAGAACCCAGCCAAATCCACACACCTTTTGGGCATTGTTACTGCTCATCGGTTGTCCTGCTTGATGGACCGACCAGTCCAGTCACCGAAATTTTCAAAAATAGTGCCGAATTAGTTTACCCAAAACTTGCCGAGCGACTAGAAGTATGCGCTGCCAATTACATGCGTACTGCTCGTTCGCAAGCTCGGAGGGTAAATTTTCCTGAGCGAGTTTGACAATGTTGCTCCATATACTACACTTAGAATTTGTCGGATCAAAGGTGAAACCATTATTTCTTCGATTTCATTAATCAAATGATTTATCTAATTGTGTTCTGTATTGTTAATTGTGAAAAACATAGATTATGTTTATACATGATTTAATGTGCAATCTAAATTAGTATGATATAGTAAAGGGAAATATATTTCTAGTAAGAGGTGTATCATGATTTTGTTTATTRTTGTCATTTTAAGGAAGGTTGAGGGCCTTGGAATTAACTTATACCTTTCAATAATTTTATTTCTAACGGGAAAGTTGAAATCCAAAGTTAATATGGGTGAATAATACTCGTAGGATACACGATGAATGTATAAGTATATCATTTAAGAGTTTGTTAAACAAATTGAGATGTATATTCTTTTTGTACTAAATTAGGATATTTCCTAGCACATTGACATTGAGTGCAGCCAAGACACTCCGCTAGCGATTGCAAGTAAAACCAAATTTCACTAAGGACTTCAAGTAAGTAAATTCCAACATTTTGATTACCTGTATTGCATGTATATTGWGGTTATAATTGGATTGCTTTTATGATGTTATTTCAAGTATGTGAATTTGTCTACTTGACGACATGTTGGGGAAGTTTAAGTTTAGAATTCATATGGTCCATAATCATGAGTATGTAGTTTGTAGTAGCTTGCACCATTCTCTGGCATGAGCATATTCATGCATCTAAGAAAGTGAATGTTTTAAAGAATGTTGTAAAAGCAAATGTTTGAGGAATGAAGTTTGGAAAAATGTAATTTTTATATGATTTCCAAACGTTAAAGATCTAAAAAGGGGGTTTAAAGCCTAAACCATGAAAGGTGTGAGTGGAAAATGGGGAGTGGGGGATCGGGGCATCCGACCAAACCCTTTCGTAAGGTGAGAATTTATGTATTATTCACATCTTATGAGGTGATGTTCAGGAAAAGATTAAGTTATATTAACCGCCTTGTGGTTCTACCGATAGAGTGTGACCAGGTTCCAAATAAAAATTGCCCACTACAGAGCTTAATGGCTAGGCGATACACCAAGTGAGTTCACAATTTGAAATGGAAGTTTTTGGGGAAGTTTTGATGAAAAGGAATGTTTTGAAAGTTTTATCGAGGAAGTGAATTTTTGAAAATTCATGACATATAGTGCATGATACATGCATTCATGCATGGAATTTTCTTACTGAATTTTATAGCTCATTCTATTTCCCTCATTTTACATTTCAGGTGATGATTAGCCAGATGGTGCATGGAGATCACTTGCGTTCAGGCTTGATACCCGAGTGTTTTGTTTTGAATAAATTTTGTTGAATAATGGAAATGGTTGAATAGAGCAACTTTTATGTATTTGTTTATTTATTTTATTGATTTATTTATTTATTTTTATTCTTTCAAGGTTTCTGTTGAATTTCAAATATTTGTGTATTTAGTTGGTAAATGATATTTTGGAATGGAAGTTATTTCAATATGAGTATTTGTTGGTAAATAATATTGTTGGGATTTGGAATTACTCATATGTGGARTATTGGAAATGCTTGCTTTGAAATTTTCTTGTTGTATACAGGGACAAAATCTTGATATTACAGACAAAACTCTGTCGAAATATTTACAAACCCTTTGTATTACACTATCCAAAATTTTTACTTTATTAACTTCAGCAATCTATGTAAGGGTAAAATTGATAAGATTCCCGGGTTAGGAGAGTTTCTAATATGGGGTGTTACAACAATAAAAAAATCTAATTATTAAATTAACAACTAAAGATACCAAAGAAATTTATATGATAAAATGGAGTTACAGTGTTGATCTRATTTATTCTAGAAATAATCTAAATTGATCACACTTTTATYGATATAATTCACAAATTCTATCTAATTTTTAACGGTAGAATTTCTAAATTAGGTTTCACCCAATTCTTTGCCATAAACCCCCTATTCTTGATTACAGTCTTATCAATATGTGAATTAGGTTAATCAAAATTATATTATCAATTTATGAAAWTTTTCCCAATTTCACTAATCACAGTCACCTACTTTCAAAACCACTTGATAGAAACCGAATATCCCTAATCGGTTCCTAACCAATATTTTACCTCTTTGTCCTTCACAATTGATTATTAGAGCAATTTATAGGCAGCTAACCTATAAACGCATTAAAAATGGACTAACGACAATTAACAAATAAAATAATGGGGAATCATAAACAATAAAGGTGAATGAAACAATCAAGTCATTACAAAGAAATAATCTTCACGTAAACCCTAACCAACAATGGAGAATTTAGCCTAAGAAGTTCGTTGAATCAACCCTTGAAAACATTATAAACATAATTACAGTCAATCATAGAAAAGAAAGAACTCGATCTGGCGAAGAAATCCTTAAGTATCTTTATTGAATCCAAGTCCTGACTATTCTAAATGATTGCTCCAAATSTTTTATAACCAAAATATCCTAAAATATGAAATAGTGCTCAAAAATATGTGTATTAGGGCTAAAACATGGCTTTAAATAGAGAAAAACMATAAAACCCTAACAACTACGAAAATCTGGCCAAATATTACACAAAGTCGGTGCCGATTTCCTTTGCCGAGCAAAAGTCAATGTGTTGGATCCTTCTATTTCCTTGGCCCATTTTTCTCCACTTGAACCCGTTCTTCTTCAATACATCAAACCGGGGTCGGCATACTTCTAGAATTTCTTCAATGAGAGATAAATCAATCCGGGGCATGAAATACTACAAAATCGAGGTTGGATAAGTACATTTTGTCAAATTTCCTTCAAATCGGTGCCAGTTTTTTATCCAATCTGGTATTGGATTGCTTCTGGCCATTTTCTTCAATCTGTACACCCAAAATCGATGCCAGTTTTGTGCAAAAATAGGGGCTAGATTTCTTCTTTTCCATACTAAGTAAATTTTTCAAGGTTTTCAACTTTTGAAAATTGTATCGTGACCCTAAACTTCTCTGGTTTCATCATTTGACCTCTTTTAGCTCTTTTATTTAATTTTTTCACATTTTCTTATTTTTAAGATAGAAACCCTGCAATTAATCATTCTAGAGTAAATTAAGTTGTATTAAAGGGTTAAACACATATAATTTAACAAGAATCATCTTAAGTAATGGCAAAAATATAGTACAAAACCGATTATATCTGTAACCACCTGCACAGCCCCTAGGTACGACTATGGTCACGCATGTTTTTTCTTATTTCTCGATAGTAACTAATACAACAAGAATAATCATAGCAAACATAACTTAAGGAGTAAGGAATCCACAAGATAACCATAAATCATTCACGAACTAAAACCTTTGATAGTTAGAGCATTWCTGTCCAATCACAAAACTAACAAGGTTTAAAGCCAAACACATCATAATGGAACCTTCAATGATAATCCAGAATAACATCCATAAGTRCATTTAAATTCCTAGATATAAAGCCTATCTGCATCTTCCAAATAACGGCACCACGGCAAAACCTTGATACATCTAAATCCAAGCTTTCTCTAATAAATCAGTACCTGCCACTAAAACACGTGAGAAAATAGTGAACTAGGCTTAGTGTGTGCATTCCTGAGATTGCAAAAGTTTTCTCGGTGAATACATATGCRACTTTTCAAAAGCATTTGAAAATATGAACAATTACAAATGAAACTGCATAAATATAATTGTAACAAAATCCTAAGAACGTCTTAGAGTACCATGAGAAATAAGGTACAACAAATAAGAAAAAGGTCCATTCGTGTAAAGCTAAGTTTCAAAATAAATTTATCGATAGAAATATCACATTAATTACCTATTCCATCACACAAGTAAGGCTCAAATACAACGTTGCATCCTCTTAGCTCATGCGACTTTCAACCGCTCACTCCATCAAATCAATCAATAACAAACCTACTAGCAAGGTAATTAGGAATTGGTCACCTAGGATTAAACCTCTTAACCTAGGGTATGAGGGTGCACTTATGTCGTGGGTAYGTGGGCACAACCGTCTGCCAAATGCATTCTCGATCTGCCACAAATGTGACCACTGCATATGGTCAAATGGCTATYTCAAGAACTGTCACCTGAGCAGTTCAACTGGTCCTCGCACTAGTGCCAAGCCAAGTGCAGTACTTTGTCCAACTATCTAGCTCTCGAACAACTGACAGAGTACTCATCCCTTCAATTCACTGCAATCATCCAAAATAGTTCCAAAACAAATCACACAATATCACAAGGAAATTTTATAAATCATTTAGTTCTCGTAAGACAGTAGGTGTTATTTTCAAAATAAATCCAAGTTTGGCYTTACATTGCCATGCTAGGCAGGTTTATTCAAGTCATGCATTAAAATTATATAATTAATTGGAAGGCATTAAGAAGCCATGCTTTTCTATCCAAAAGCTTTCATGAAGCAAGAATTACGACAAAGATTAGAATACATAAGATATCCTTTCTAAACATGTTTTCTTAAATAAAATGTTGTACGTCAAAATGTCAAACATGATCAATGCATTTAAAGAAAATAGTTTTTGGAACTCACTTGTAGAGACTTCGGTTGCACTCAAATTTTCTTAAGGTTCTTGGATTTTGTGCCCTATAGACATATCATAAAGATAAGCTTGGTTGAAGTTCCATGTAAACTCTGTTGTGGTTCTAAAGTACGAGGCCAAAATCTCTATTGCTTGAAGTGACTGCTAGCCCTAGTGAAGTTGGACTTAGGGTTGCGAGGTCCAGTATGAACTGCTCAAAGTGACCTYAGGAACAATTGCCTCTATTGGAGTAAGATAAATTTCAAAGAAGAATTTATGAGAACAAGGTAATGTACGTGTAACAAGAGTCATGAGTCACTAATACAAAAGGAGGTAAGGATCATGTAATCAAGTAAGGAAGCCATATGCATTTGAGGTCTGGGAAAGAGTAAAAGAGTAAAGGCTTGCCAAAAGGTGCTAGGAGAAAATTCGYGCCTAGGCTGCCAAGGCTCGGTGAAATGATCATATGTCTATCTCCAGGTGGTCTTTACCCATGAAACTCATTGCCTAATGATCCTAAGACTTGAGGTTATATGACAACGTCASATTTTGAGGTCCCAATAACTCGCAGAAATTTATGGAATATARAGAAATGACCAAACTCATACAAAACTGGTAGAGTTTAGTAAAATGACTATAACTCACGTTCTAGGAAATGTTTTCTCRCAAAATTTGTTGCAAAACACTCCTAAGACATAAGGGTGCCTAACTATATAAGAAATGTCCAACTTTATAGAACAAATAAACTTCAGATTCTTCAAATAGAGAGTTAAGGTAGATTTGCTGTTAAACTGCCAGGGTACGGTARTTTGCTTATGTCTTAACTTCTAGAWGGTTTTTTCTTACAAGATTAGGTTTAAAATACTTCCAAGAAATAAAGCCAACTATTAATGAAAATTGTATTTGTAATTTGTCCCTAATTAATCTGAAGAAATCCAAAAAATAGAGGCTTATAACCATTAAACTCCTCTGTATGCCACAAGATGTATGAGTAGTGTTTAAAAGGTATTAATTCCTCAACAACCACGTCTTTCTTTATGCTAAACATCCCAAACCAATAAAATGATTAAGTTCACTCAACATCCAATCAGTTAAAGAACATGCAAGGAGAGTAAAACAATGCTACCCCTTTATCACATGAAATAAATCATAAAGAAAGCATCCCCTAASGAATTTAACTTTATCAAGCCAATCAAACGACTCAAATTCAAGCTTAAAGCAATTTAAAACAAAATCATCTCAGAATCAACATGTTAAACTACATAAGACAAAGTTTCAGTAATTCACATACTACCAAACTCAAAATTTAATCAAGGAAATTCATGCTCACCGCACTAAAGAATTAAACAAACACATTACCACTCAAAGATCAATTCAAGATCAAACTAAGCCACACAACCACATCTACAAAGCCACCACTCTCAGGTTCTCTCAGGACCACAACCAGTCAAGAGAACAGATAAAAGGCAAAGGGAAGGGAAAAGATTACTATGCTTGTAGGATCTAATTGGTGGCTACCAAGAACCGAAAATACCCAATCACGTGGCTCCCTAGAGTGTAATAAAGTGACATGCAGCCACAGATCGCAGGTAAGAAGGGGAGGAGAGTTAATTGTTTTGCTCAAGGGTGAAAAAAGGAGAAGGGATTCGGCCACAAAATGGAGAAATCAAGTTACCAAGGGAGATGGCCGAACAACTCTTGCTGGGTCATCGAACAAAAGATAAAATGTCACTGGTTTCTTCACCATTGTTGCTGTTGCTACTTAGGAGTGAAGGAAGATCGGCAATGGAAAATGTGAAAGTCAGATGGAAGAGAGAAAGAGAGAAGAAAGACGAGAGAGAGAGAGAGAGGAGTGTTTGGGTTGTGTGTGAGGTAGTGGAGAGTAAATGGGAGAAAAAAAAAGTAAATAACAGAGAAACAAGGCATGAGAATAAAAGAAAAGTTTGCAAAATTGCCACATTGAGCAGCCAGGGCTRGCTGCACTTGCATGGATGCAAGGTGGCCATGGCCCCCTAATTGGCCAAAAATCTAAACTGAGTTCTCATAGAATTAAGAAGAAGAGTTGGAGTGGTAAATGTAATGCTGAATTTCCCCTATTGTTCCCAAATTCGACCAACCTAGTACCCTAGTTGTGACACAAGCCCAAAACAAAATGGTCCAACATACAAGAAATAAATTTGCTAAGTAGAAAAGGTGGTGATGGTGCACGATATACCTATATACATAATAGCGACTACTAATTAATAAGTAATTCAATTAAAAAAATCAAGGGCTTTACAATATCAATGCTTGGTATGCCATGCATTATGTTTGTTGTATGCATATGCGCTAGATATCAATCATGCCCCAAAGAATCCATTTATGTGTCATTATACGTATTTTGAGATATCTTGTTGGCACCTAGATTATGGATTATGGTATCCTAAATATGACATATTTGAGTTAATTTGGTTATTCGAATGCGGATTATGCGGGTTCTAAGGTGGAAAGAAAGAGCATTAGTGGTGCTTGTCATTTTCTAGGACACTCATTTGTATCATGGTATAGCAAGAATAGAATAGTATTCCGTTACCAATGGCGGAAGCCGAACATACTATGACTATGGGATATTATTGTGCAAAAATATTTTGATTAAAAATACTTTGATTGATTTCAAATATATTTGAAGTGTAATAAAAAAGAGAGATGAAGTATTTGTACAATCAATTTTAAAAAATTAAATACACAAGAATAATGAAAGCAAAAAGGAACAAGTGATTTATAGTGGTTCAAATATCCCTTTCCTGAATCTGAATCCACTACCTAACTTGCAACCTTTGGATTTTAAACTCCAATAGTTACTCTAGACTTTTGCTCAGCGGTATGTAAATAGATAAAGGGCTCACCACACATGGGTTTTAATTGCCACACAWACGACATCCTTTCAACCAAGGCTCTCCCTCAAAAGGGTCTATGTATCCMGTACAACATCTTAACATTCACACACTAYTGCTACAAGGCTCACCCACAAGAGGGTTCTACATAAACTTTGGCTTTTACAAACAATGTTCACTCTCAAGAGAGTTTTATGTCCTAGACAATCTTCACTCTCACAAAGATTTACAAACGAATATCTAGATCTGTTTCACTCTTCAACAGTGAGGATTTTGGTAGTTCTAAGCTCAAGTGGAGATATGGATTTCACTCTCGAAGACATTTTGTTAGATAGAAAATCTCTCCCCAAGATTTTCAAAGTTTTAGCATGAAGAGCATCACAAATGAAGTGCCAAAATATTGTGAAATCTCTTCTGCATTTTTTAAAAGATATTTTGTATGTAAGTGCTCAGTTATATTTCATTTGTTTAAAATGACTAGTGGGAAAAACAATGTCGTAAATAGCCTTAGATCCAATAGTATTAAATATGTTAGAATAGTAATAAATCTATTCATTGGGGCTTTTACACATATATTTCAAACGGCCGAAATACCATGGTCTTCGTCGATTTACCCATCCGAAGGCTCTCAGAACAGATATCATAAACATATTCAAATATTTTTCGGACCATTTAAACACRAGGAAGTCTCAAAATACCATGTTTTAATAAATGTTTGGAAAATAACTTTTGAGTGTCAAATATCAAAACATAACATTTAAACTTAGTTTATCATTCTCTCCAATAATATAATTAACTACTAAAATTAAATTTAGACATCTTGACCAGTTAAGTGCCAACACGTGTCAAGATTGAAAGGTTTTGACCAATTAAAACCGACTAAGCGGCTTGGAAAATTAGAAGGTGCCACATCATTCATGAGCTAGGCTCAACTAATAAAAAGATTTTGAGTATCTCATAAAACATTTCAAATGTAGAGATAATGCCCTACAACATTCAAGTTGGCCCTATCCTCATCTTGCTATGCCTTTAAATAGGTCTCGAAATCCATGAGGAAGAAGGATGAAAGTTATACCTGCAGAATAGGGAAAGTTCTAAAGCATCAAAGCTCTCTCCATTTCTCTATAAGTGTCAAGGTCTTCAAGGTCTTCCATCCAACAAATCAAGACCAGCCTCCGATTTCAAGGCTAGAAGTCTGCAGAGTCTTCTTCAACAAATCTAGAGGAGGTTCCGCCATCAAATCCAAGATCAAGTTGCAAAGCACTTGGAATTAAATCCAACAAGAATAATAAACTAATTTCATTCTCAAATCGAGAGTAGTTCGGAGATTGTAACCACTTTTTATCGATCTTATAAATTATTATTTATTACACATTTCTTGTTTGTTTGTAATGTTTTGCAGGAAAGGATTTTGTGTATATAAATTTCTGGCACATCCAATTGGACTATATTTGTTGCTCTTCTCTTGAAATCAAATTCACGTGTTATCAATGGCTCTCAAGAACTGCAAAGGCTACTCTTTCCAAGGTTGTAACTGACAGCATAAATGTTGATTTACCTAAAAGGCTACTTACATGAAACTTATTATTTAGAGTGAGGCAAGAGCTCTTCCAGAAAATCTTGTAGATGAACAAGTTGCACATAACCCAATGTTCAATGACAACAATCATGTCTCTAAATGTGCTTCTTTTTGTCTGTGGCAAGAAAAGGTGTTGACATTATCATAGAAATGACCATATCTCAACTAGATTTGGGATGYAATTCCAAAAAACRAAAAGAAGACGATGTTGAGTCTGATGGAAACTCTACAACTGCTATTTGCAAGAAACTTTGAAATTAGAGAAGTTTTGGCATGAAGATTCAACTACAACTTCATCTAACATATCTATTATGATGGTTGATACCTTCACCATTGAAGAGCAGATTGCAACGTTGACCAAATTGGTGAGAGGACTTGCAAAGAATTTTGAACAATAGATCTCGCGCTTACTTAATTGTTGAATCAACCCGAAAATACTAGAGAAACCAGTCAAACAACTCCAAAGCAACCAGAAATTGCAAATGATGTTGAGTCTGGTAAGGCTACTCAAGTTCAAGCCTAAACCAAGGTTGGATATGAAACTAAAAAGAAAGTACAGAACATTCAGTTTTTTCTGATAGTTGATCTGATAAATCACACGAAGGACATGATCAGAAAGACAATTGAGGAAAAGTATGAAGGAGGCACAAAACCTTCTCCAGGGTATGCCTAACCATATACTAAAAAGATATGAAGTCTTTAAAATTCTGATCAATTATCAACCTCCAAGCTTCAACAACTTGATGGTAAAGGAAACCCATAACCTATTTTGTTTGAAATGTACCCAAGAGGGGTGAATTAGGTTTTTAATTTTTTTTTTTTAACAATAAACTCAAACTTTTCACCCGTTTAGGAAAGATATCAAACACTTGGTAGGTGTAATAATTTCTATTTGTTTGGTGAAAAAAAATGCTATAGGAATACAAGGCAATCACAAGCAATAAGGATAGAAAAGCAAATACACAACAAACAAAAAAGTTATAGTAGTTTGATTTTCCATTAAATCTACATCCACTACCTAGTGTCACACCCTTAGGATTCTCTAGTCCACTATTAAAAACTCACAAGAAGTTTACAACAAACAACAAGGGTTCACCCATAAATGGATTTGCAAACACAAATACTACAACCACCTCAAAATTCACCTTTTTTTTTTTCTCTCAAAAGTAGAGATAAAATTATTACAAAATTTCACTTTAAAAAGTTAGAGTATGAATGTCTTTGAAATTATATCAAAAAGTTAAGTTAAGAGATTCCTTGCACTTTTGTATAAAATAATCAAGTATAAGATTTTCAAGATGTTTTCTCTAYGTTTGCTTTGAAATGCTAACTGTTGGTGTTTGAAAAATGTGGCCAAAGTCCTATTTATACCCATTGTTTCAACGATTAAAAAAGAGCCATTTTGACAAAAAATATATCTAGTTTTGGATGTTGAACTAGGCTGGGGTGCATCCGATGTAGCATCTGCAACCTTATTGGAGGGATATATAACTAATCAATAAAGACCTTTGGACATCCAAGCCTTCAGCCAGAGCTGCCCTGTGTATGGAAGTACAACAGACCATCGGACAACCTATATTCCATAAGCCAATGTCTGAGGCCTTGCTAGAGGGTATTTGGACTTAACATTAGCCACCTTCGAATGGCCAAGGTTAACACAAGTCCTAAGTCTAAACCAGGTATGGATGCAATCCTTGGAACCTTCAAATGGCTGAGTTCCAAACATGTACCTTCCAAATCTTTACTGAAGGAATTTGAGCTTACAAATCATGCACTTATGATAGCTGAAGCAAAATGGCCATGAGTCTAAGGTGTGAAAACACTTTGGATTCATTTCCATTGAGACTTCAAAGGTCCTAAACACTTTTGTAAGTTAAAAACCTAAGTCATCTATAAAGATAAACCTTTAATAAAAAAATTTTATCAAGATTTTGTGTAAGGATTCAAAAGCTTTGACAATGTATTCAAATCTATATCTAAGTACAYGAAAAATAATCAATAAGCACCCGTGTACTTAGAAATTAACCTAYAGATAACCTAGATCCCTTCTTGAATGACCTGAGTTACTTCAATTGAAGGTCCATAGAGATCTTGATATCAAATAGGATTGTCAAGTGGTCCTAGAATGATTCACAGCATAAGTCATTATTAAAATTCATAGAATACCACGGAGGGTTTACAGTCTCTCTCATTTTTACATTGACAACATATTTAAGCATTATACATTGTGATAAGAGATAGGAACATCTAAATTGTGACGTATATTGAGTTAAAACATATAAATTATCTCCCTCAACAAAGTATTAGTCTAATAAGTATAGAAGCAAGTATATTGAGTTAAAACATATAAATTATCTCCCTCAACAAAGTATTAGTCTAATAAGTATAGAAGCAAGTATTCTATAGACCAATGGCATGGTTTATAGTTTAAGAATTAAGATAATTCAATAACACAAATCATTAGGGCTTTTTGGGATATTTTTTGATAGAGTTTCCAATGTAACTTGGCTACTTTCCATGCAACTAAGGCCATAATACACAATTCTCAATAAAAATCCCAACTTACCTCATAAGAAAGTAAGGCTTCCCTTTATCCATAACATTTTGAGGTTTTGTAAATCAAAGCATATCAACAATTTCATAGCATTCAAGTATATCAAACTTCAATTATATACAATATCATAATCCCAATAGATCAAAGCCTAAGATCATAAGATATTTAAAAGCCACAATGCATCATAAAATTGCAATAATAGGATATATGAACTTAGCAATTTGCAGTTCATAAGTCATCAGCATATATAACTGAGAATCTCATAAGCATATTCATGTCCTAATACCAATTCAATTCTGATACATATATCTATGCATTTTCTCCCCCTTTTGCATTAACCAAGCAAAAAAAGAAGGATCATGGACTTACATTGAGGTGAGAAACACACTCTCATATATAGAATTCATCCAATCATTGAGGGTGATCTCACAAAGACACATGTTGATACTTGAATTAACAAATTTAAAATAGTAAATTTAGATAAATAAAAACTGATAACACTTAGTCTTGTTTAGATTTTGCTTCCTGTTGAGTATAATCTTGCATAAGTGTTGCATCTTACTTTAGTTCCTTGATTGTTCTTCAAATGCATGATTTGCTGCAATTTCGGTGGTTGTTGGAACTTCCAATTCTTAAACAATTTCTTGACTTTGTTCCGCTTCCTTTGACTCYTTTTGCTCCATAGTTGCTACATCATCTCTTGTTCTGCTTTTAACTCTTTATTGTTGAGCTGCTTAAATAGTTTGAGGACGTCTTTCTTTTGTTCTCCTTACAAATGTATTTTCTTCAATTGATTCAGCTTCCTTATTGCTATGCTAAGAGGATATTCCTCTTATCACTTACAGCTCCTTTCTTAGCTCCTTTATTAGCTCTTTCCAACACATTTGAACTTCTTGCTTTTCTTACTCTAGGCYGTAATCGTGCTTCTTGAGTTGCTGCCTTCTTCCTCTTGTGAGTTCTTGGCTTCTATTGGGTACTTATTTTTGTCATGACTTGATCCTCAACCTCTTCTGTCTTTTTGTCCTCAATTGTTTTAGCTGTGCTTTCCTTTTGTTTATCCACCTTCGAACCAACTTCACTTGGATCAATCTTTGTTACATTAGCCTTTTGAATGAGATCTTTATTTGTAGTCCTTTCGTAATCACTTTTATGCACATCTGTGGCTTTTTCTTTCTCTTTTACTGATCAATCACTGTTTGGACTATGCTACTTGCCTCTTCTTCTTAAAATTTTCTTGCTTCTTCCACATTTGCAACTACAGTTTCCACATTTTCACCGATATTCAATAGTTGTTGCAAATGATCTTGTGCAACAGCTTGTGATTTGCTTGATGATCCTCGAAGATCTTCCAGTTTCTTTGATTCCTTTCTTTGGTGTTTGATCTTTACTTAGATTTTATTTATCTTCTTTTTCAACGATCAGCTTCTTTTCAATGTTCTATAGCCCTTTCTCAATCTCATTTTGATTTGCAGCCATAATTTGAGTTGGTCCTTCATGTTCATCATCAAGAGTTGCCACTAAAATTTAMAATTTGTTTTCTTCTTTGCCATTTAGGATCATAATGCCACTTTCCAAGTTTTCTTGCAATGAATTGATCCTATYGTGTTCATCCAAATTTTTACCTGCAAATGCCTTAAAAGAAGTAATAACATCAAACCACTACATAAAGAAAATTCTCAATTGCATCAAACCTATCATGAATTGGAATCTTCTTGATTGAACTTGCTTGTACTTTTTCTCTTTTCATCTTCTTTACCTCCTTCTTGTTCTTTGTCAGAAATCTCATAAACTATTGGCATGCATCTTGCAGAATTTCATTTTCAATTTCCTTGTTTTCTTCCTCATTTTTCTCAGTTGAATCCTTAGCAAATATCTGCTCATAAAGGCTCCTTTGAACCCATTTTGTTTTCACTCATCTCTCTCCTTGATCTTCCATGTCTTTTGCAAGCCTTTCTCTTTCTTGATTTTGTTCCATTCTCTGAGCAACCTCAATGTAATACCAGKTATTTCTAACCTTTCTCAATCTCATTCTTCTTAGCGCTTCATCAGTAAGCTCATCCAAAATTTTCACACCATCAATTAAAGATATATCCTAAGCCTTGTACAATTTGGTTAAAGAACCTCCATATGGAAGGTTCCCATTACCAATAACCTTAGTCGACTCATATGATTAAGCATAAGATATGCAAAATTCATAGGCACTCTCTTTTCCATCATGTACATAATGAACATATGCATAAGGCTTATAGATGTTTTGTGTCCTTCATTAGGCAATAAATGTTCTCACAATTCTATGAAAAACTCTATGTTCCACACTGAAATGTTGGTTACCCTCTCAGATGCCTTTTCAAAAGTTCTACTTTTGACAAAAATCCTAATGAAATCCTACGAATTGTATTTTGCTAAGGGACATTCCTTGTTCAATTCAAAGTATTTAACCCCCCTAGAAAGCAGTAGAGTAATTTAAATCAGGAATAGAATAAACATATRTCAACTTATTTAAAATTTCCTAATTTAATTCGAGGTCAYATTGGTAATTTTATATACTTTAAGTACCTAAAGTATAATT
The DNA here is from genome assembly GCA_001752375.1 of Rhazya stricta. NCBI lineage: Eukaryota > Viridiplantae > Streptophyta > Magnoliopsida > Gentianales > Apocynaceae > Rhazya > Rhazya stricta. The sequence continues at coordinate 20,722 of MEJB01000656.1, forward strand.
ATTCAAGAATTAAGGATTATAATGAAATTACATTAAAATTAGGCACAGAATAAATAGATATTGACTATTTGAAATTTTCTAATTTAATTCAAGGGCTTATTTGTAATTCTACATATTTGAGGGGCCAATGCAATTATTCATGAATTTGAGACTACCGTACAATTCCATTTAAATTAGACATGGAGGAAATGTATATCTACTAATTCATATTTTATAATTTAATCCAGGAGCCTATCGGTACTTCCACATACTGTAAGGGCCTAAAGTTCAATTATTCACAAATAGGGGCTATACTATAATTACATTTAAATTGTGCATGTAATAAACATATATCAACTATCTTAAATTTTTCTAATTCAATCCAAGGTTCTATTGGTAATTCTAYATATTTTAGGGACCTAAAGTATAATTATTCAACAATTAGAGACTAAATGCATAGATATTTAAATTAGCCAAGGAATAAACGTCTCTAATAGAGACTACAGTACAGATAAAATTAAACTATTTCTTCAATTACTTCTTGATTTTAAAAAAATCCATATCAATTATTCTAATATCCTAAATTATATATGAAGTCCAATGTTATTTCTTCCAATTTAGAAGGACTAATGTGTAACTCGTTAAAAATAAGGGACTAAATTACAAATTAATTTAATGTTGATAAATAAGGAAAAAGGTACTTAAATCATTAAAATTAACTAATGTATAATTCGAAACAAAATAAGGGACTTAATTTATAAATTAAGATAATATAGATGAATAAGGAAAAATAAAATACTTAAATTATTCGTATTAATTATATTTCAAATCATAAATTTGATAAAATCAATGAAAATAATATTGACAAAAAAATATTGAAAAGATAAAAATTAAGAAATTTAAACAAAAGCATAAACATATAAAAATCAGAAAAGATATGTCACCACATGGATGCAACCGCCATTGTAACTATATTACACGTGACGCAAGTGCATTGACAGCTAAATTAGCCATGTGCATAATGTTTCAAATGCATAAAATTCGTATTTTTTAAGTAGAGTCGTTAAAAAATAAAGGAACGTAATTTTTTATTGACTTTTATCATAGGAAGTTACTTTTCTGAGCCCATATTATTATCACTGATGATGATAATAATCTTGCGATGTATTGAGTTAAATTCATCAATAAATAGTTAATTTGATTGGAATTTTAAAGAGAATGTATATGGCTTAAAGATAAGGCTGGAAGAGATGGCTATAGTGATAAAGTCTATAAAAATATAATGAAGATAAAATGAAAAAGGATGTCTAAAACAATATTACGTTTAGCAATTTTGGATTTGCAAAGCAGTTTTCTTATTTTTGTTTTTTTTTTTAATGCATCTACGAAGTTACAAACTTTGTTGAAATTTTTCCCGGACAAATTTTAGGATTAGTGCTCAACATATTTAAAGCAATAGAGGTCAAAAGGCCTTGGAGATGAATTTTATTTTCCTTTAAGCTCTTAACTATTCTGGTTTTTTTTTTTTTTTTTTAAGTGAGTTGGACTGAAGTGGAGGCCCGAGCAAGGCGTCACACRCATTTGAGAAAGGGTTTGACTCAGAATGGTCATCCCTACTCGGGAGCACCAATACAATCAACTGAAAACAACTTATGAGTCCATCAGGATTTGTTAATTCTTGATGCGGATACACCCCTGAGGAGGACACAAACATCTCTCCGAATAATGTGTGTAGGAGACATGATGCTTTGTCAGTTTGTCCCTGAGAGAAGGTGCACTATTCAAATCGTCTCGATTTGGCTTCACCGATACATCACTTCTCGAGTCTGACATCCCCAAAATTCGCCAAATGACTTCTTTGACCTGATTCTTGTTCTTTATGAAAATTGTTTCTTTTATCCCTTATCTAAATTTTAAAAATTTTGACTTTTTGAAAAGAGTTTCTGGCCTTCAAAATTTATAAAAAAATTAGAAAACAACAAAGAGAAAAATTGAAATTAACTTCTGAWGTTAAACAAATAACCCCTGGTTTTATCCAGTTGTTGAATAAACACCTATAGTTCCAATTTAATTATTTTACAACTTTGTTAACATAAATCATCCAACATCCGATGGAAAATTTTTATGGGCCCTCCCTGGCGAATTAAAATCTCACTTTTGTTCCTCTTTTTTTTTCGACCATTGGAATTAAAATGATAAATATTCCCCTGAACCTCATCGTCTTTATTCTTCAAACTCTAATATCATCTTCTTGAATCAAACTCTCCTGTTGCCACCGACTCTACTTCTTCAACTTACAAAAAGGGAGATGCCAACAATCCTTGTAGTCGCATAATTATCGCATTCCCACCCCATCCCTATCCGTCAATCCTCTGTTTCAAAGACTTAAAATAAATAATCAAAAAAGAAGAATATGGAGTRGCAAAAGCACCCCTTCTACAACCCCAACACCATAATTGTCATTCTCCCTCTTCCTCTGGCCACTGTTATCGTCGCTTCTCKCTCTTTTATTAGGACTATGGACACCTTTGATCTCCGCATTGATCTGATATTGTCTACTTTGAACCTAAGTCAACATGACTTTTCTTTTGACTTCTATCAAAAGGTCTCATGCCAATGAAAATTTTATACGTACTTTTATAAACCCATGAGCATCCCTGCTTCTAGTCAATGTAAGATGTTTTTCGCAGAACCACCAATCCTCTCTCCCTCTCTCTCTCTCTTTCTCTCTCATTCTCTTACACAAACAGAGAGAAGAATAATAAGAAGAAACTTGAGTTGGAAGCGGAGGAAATATGGCAGATAAAGAAGAAGATGGTCACTGGCGAAAGAGGGAAAAGAGATTGGGTTTTGGGGTGGGGTGATATTCTACACTAAAGATTTATTGGAGATGGAGGCAAGATGGCAAACRAAGAAGACGATCGCCGACAGAAGAGAAGGAAAAGAGGTGGGTTTTGTTTTGGGCATGGACTTCTAGGGTAAATGTTTTTTCTTTCCTTCATCCTTTTTATTTTATTTTTTTCTTTTTGTTACTTTTTTAAATAAAAAAGAGGATCTAAAAGAAAAATTGAAGGTTATTTTCGGACTTGCAATTAAGCATTTAAGCATTTAACTGAATCAGTCTAAATAATTTTATAGAATCTCAAATTRGGTAGTAAGTAGCGAAAATGAAACTGCAGATATTTATTTGATAACCAAACCAAACCAGCAGATTTTATAATTAACCCTAATTTTTAAGAGCAATCCCGTTAGTTAATTGCACAATATTTCCTTTTGAGTTGCTATACGATTGCTAGAAATATATGAGTATTCCTTTTTTGTCAGATATATATATATATATGTTGGAAAATAAAAAGGTATATATATATATATGTTGGAAAATAAAAAGGTAAATGTCGTTGAGTTGGTTGTTTTCTGCATTGAAGTTGGACAGTTTTGTTCAGCTTCAAAAGCTGTTAAATTGGAAGCTGAAAATCACTAAAATTGCTTAATTAACTCAGCTATTCCAGCAGTTTAATTTCAAGGGTTTAGTAGCTAAAACTATGTAGTTTTCAGCAGTGAATTGGAGTAGTTATTTGGGCTCTTTTAGCATTAATTGCTGAGCAGTTTTTGTAACGCCCCTAGATCAGAAATTATTTTAATTCGGAAATGTCATCGATTTAATTCTCATATATTTAAAATTTCAACGGAAGCTTTTGAAAATAAACGAATAAAATTTAAATGTTCAATWAATTCATAAATAAATAGAAAATTTAATTAATAGAACGATTCTTGGGTATCAAAGTCTGCTTCCAAATGATCTTCACATATTATCTGGTTAATCATCACCTGAAATGTAAAATAAGAGAAAAAT
>MEJB01000658.1:0-15099 GCA_001752375.1 Rhazya stricta
GTTCAAAAAATCATTCCCCGACATTGATACTATGGGCTCCCCATATTTGCTTAAAACCAGATTCCCAAAAAGACAAGAAAGCTCCTTCCCGCCCGGCTTAAGAACATGCAATTTAGCGCCTTTATCTAGAAAGGAATTCTTTAGAAATAAGAGATCATTCTCTCTAACATTTCCAGTACCAATTGGTACAAGCATTTGATAATAGAATCGTGCGAAGGTCCAGCCCGGAAACTTAGAAACCATTTTTCTGTCTAAATCATCCAAATAAAAATTAAATAGAACCGGACGAAGAAATGGGACAGGAGCTATTTTATCGATGGCCCGGTTTTTCCCATCTTTGTCCTGTATCGGCAAATGCAGAAAACTATCGATTAGATTTAAAATGAACGGATCATCTATATGAAGCTTGATTTTGTCCACAAGTCGCTTTCTGCAAAGATATAAAATGCAATTTGAAAAATCAAAAACAAGGAGCATTCTTAGATTGGACCATCTTGATACCTCACCATACGAAAAGTGGGCAACTTCTTTATCTGTACGGAAAGCGAATGACTGTTCAAGAAAGAGATTATTGTTAAATACGTACTTTTGTAGGGTATTAGCAAGCGAGATCAGAACGAGTTCATCCTCTAGTTTGAGACGAAGATAGCGGTCTTCAATAACCAACTCTTCGAGAGTATCGAACCGAAAAAAACACAGGCTGTCCATCTTAATAGGAAAGCCCCTTGTCACTGATTTTAGCCGAAATGGAGAGAGTTTATACGAACCATTAAGAACTTACTTTTAAAGTTTTACGAGATCTACCCTTTGGTAAATAAAATCATATTTTTTTACCATCTCCTGGATTTCCAGGATAAGACAGTGTCGTAAAGTAGACATGGTGAGTCGCTCGTTCGTTAAGTTGAGAAATTCAAATGTTACAACATAGCATGGGATTCGAACCCAATTCCGCCAAAACCCCCGATAAGAAAAAGCAAGAATGATATGACAAAGAAATAAGCTTTTCATTTCTCCGGAGCACCCGCCCGTAGGTTTTAGTAGACATCGGTACAATTTTAGGATGTTATAACTCATAAGGCAATGAGAGGGAGTACTATTAAGAACCATCTCGCTCGCTGGTCTTTTCGACCGTATTATCGACCACGATCGAATCCCGCCCGCATTCGGGATCGGGCAGAGGCCTTAAATCAGTAAGGGCAATAGCATAGGGTATTATTGACCTGACCCCTATTACTTAAGCCTACTTTCTTCAAGATACGAAACGAGCAGCCGGAAACGGCTGTCCCTATTGTATTTTAAATGGAGTTCATCAACAGGGCTAAGAATCTTACCTTTACTTAGAGAGGGGCAGCGGTACCACGCTCTTCCGTGCTCGTAGGTTGACTCCCCTATGCATCCCGACTAAGGTCTCACAAAGGTGCACTTCCCCTATGGATCCAGCCGCTTCACTAATGTGAATAGGTTAATAAGAAGGGTGGATTGGTTATATACTCTTATGCGCGTTCCTTCTTCGAACCTTTTGGTATGTATTGCCCCCTTACTATGGCTCAGATCCACCAGACGAGAAACTAAATTCCGCACTGCTGCTGAGTCGTCGGACTTATCCACCAAGGGATTCGTGGAATTTCTGTGGATTGCGTTGGGGGAAATCTACCAAAGCTAGGCAGATAGATAGACTCCTTTCCCGCTGCTAAGGGAAAGCAAGAAAGAAAATCCAATTCTTGTTTTTTAACCAGCGCCCCCTTTTGGGTATGCAGGTACTAAGAGTCCTCTCACTACCAACCAGCAGACATCATCTGGCTGGGTCTTGCCGGTATCAACAACGAGAAAGAAACAACCAAATGGAAACAGCAACTAACTATGGCTCTTGGCCCAGACAACGTCCTAGGCGTAGGGGAGATCGGAGCAACAGGGAACGCCTACACGACGTTTTTATTCCTGGGCTGTAGTAAGTAGATCGAGAGGTCGTTCCGCCCCTTGTCCCCAAATTTGGGTAATATTTTCTCTTTGAATCTTGCTCCAATCTGACCTAGCTGGCGAGCGATCCCAGTTCGCGACAGAGAACAAGACAGCAAGCGAGCGTACCTTTGTTCGCTTCTTCTCCACCAAGCACGGAAGTTTAAGGATAACTGTAGGTCGGTGGCTACCTAAGGAAACTCCGATTTGATCCGCCCCCGGCTGGGAGGCATCTATCTCATCCCGATCACAAGGAGAGGTTCACTATGATGGGGGGTACTTATTTTTCCCTTCCGGAAAGAATGAAATGCATAGGGGACCATCCTTTTGTTGCGGCATGCTCCTCAGATTTACGGATTCGAAGGGGGCCTCAGGCCCTACTTAGTTGACTAACAATGACAAAGGCTTGCGAAACTAAGTAGCGCCTTTTCCTTTTTGTTTGAATAACCCATTCTCATTATCTTTCATAAGTAAAGTAGGCAAACCTATAGGTCCTTAGTAGCGTTGACAAAGAAGAAGAGTCGGTTAAAAGACAGCGAATCTTTTTATTTATATTATATCTTTTTTTATTATTAATTATATTATAGGCCAGCTTGACAAGCAACCCTTCCTCTTGATCTGAGGTGCGAAGAGAAAGATCTCTTTTTTATGACTTCCACTTATCGATCCCGGCCCAGAAAAGTGACCGACCAGGGCCCTATTGATGAATGAAAGAAAGGGTTTATGAGCCCTAGCCCTGTAAGCCCACACCTGTGTAGAGTATATCGTTCAACACCTGCGGCACAAACCCATTTTTTACCTATTGGTCCTAGTATCATAGGCGACCGAACGGCCGCCCCCTAATTACTAGACCAACCTGCTATAATAATTCCATAAACACCTAGCGAAGATATGGCAAACAAATAAAGTAGCCCTATGTTCGGATCTGACAATACCATACCATAATCAAAAGGTACAACGGCCCAAGCGACCAGACTTAACATAAATGTAGTCACTGGAGCCATTCTAAAAAGGGAGAAATTAGCACTACTTGGTGAAATAGGTTCTTTTAGAATCAATTTCAAACCATCTGCTATAGGTTGTAACAATCCAAACGATCCCACTACATCAGGACCCTTTCGACGTTGCACAAAAGCCATTACTTTACGTTCAGCTAGCACTAAAAAGGCTACTCCTAGTAGAAGTGGTAGAATTATTCCAAGTATTTCAGCTGGAACAGCTATGTACATTTTTTATTTTCTATTCACTCATGATCTGGCCTGGTCGACCCAATCATGATATTGAAGGATGGGACCTTTTCTCGAAAAACTCCGGATCTCGATAAGAGTTGAAGATGGTGCAACATCGAATCCTGTTACCTTACTTCGAATGGAATCTTAGCCCGCCTCACTTTCTTTACTGCATAAGGGCATAAGCGAAGTCAAGGGATTTCCGTCTAACTAGTGGCTGAGAGTAAGCAAGCTACCTTCATTCAACAGATTTGTGGTTGAGTTAATAACATGCTCTAGGTCGGGAATCTTTGATCTTCTCTTTTGCATTTCCGCTGCCTGCCTTATTTTTCGTGTCCGTCCGTATCGCAAAGCTGGTCGACGCCAGCTGTAATGGTTGAAAATAGGGGGCCCACCAAGACCCCCTCCCCTAATAAAATAAAGCTTTTTTCGATAAAGCAAACAATTCGTTCCGACAACTTCGGACCAGATTAACCCCTTTGAATTAGCCGATCTTACAAGATCGATCGGGCGGGCTGGTTGGGAAGGGGTGATTAGCGGAGAAAAGAATTGCTGAGAGAGAGATTCTACTATTTGGTCAGGACGAATGAGTGGCTGTGAAGCATGCTCCTCCGGAGATTGACCCTTCCCCGAGTCAGTCCAGTCAGAAAGGGGAGGGCCCGCTGTCTAGACTGCATTTCGGGAGTTTGAACACCATCCCATTTCAACCAAAAATACAACCCTGTCAAAGACCTTAACGGCCTTCCTTCTTTATGAGTGGAAATCCAATCCCATTTTTTGCATAATGCATAATAAAAAGCAGCCAGCCGGTTATGTTATATATAAATATATATATTATATATATATTTATATTTCCTTTCCCGAAAGCCTAGAAGAAGGAGGACAAAGGAGTAGTAAGAATGGTTTTCCCTTCCTCGGTAAAGTAACTAACTCGATTTAGATCGCCTCTAGGTCCCAATAGACTGAATTAGTCCTTCTACCCCGCCAAGATGCGAAGCGCAATCGTTAAGTTAAACCGCTTTCTAGTTTTCGAGATGCGAAACTTTAATAGAGTGGCCAAGAAGAATCGCCCGAAAGCAAGGGAAGGACAGTGTAACCATCTTATTATTAGTTAATCATAATAAGTGGAAAAGAGCAGTCGTAAGGCCTCCTAATAATGTAACGCCGACAAGAGATTGTGAAGAGGAGGACGAGCCTTGAAAAAGCCTATTTTTGATTAGTTTCTCCGGTATAGGAGAATGCATAACTTTCGAATTGTGGCTTGTCTATTAGTGGAAAGGGGCTCATGAGGTTTCCCCGTAGGAAGGGAATGTGTGGGGCGTCCCCTTACTAAAATGGGCCGATGAGCTTTAGCCCCTGGGCGGGATCAAACAATTCTCTTTTCGAAGCCGTCCATTAACTAAAAAAGGCTTGCGGGCTTTCACCGGTAGGGTAAAAGAGATATGCCAATATAGCTTCAGTGGATCGAGTGGGAATGAGATTCTATGCCCAAGTCAGTCTCTTAAGAGTCAAGCTTGCCTAACCGCAGAAGTAGGACCAAGGACCAAGAGCTCGGGAAATCAAGATCGGGCATCCAGCTTTGCCGTAAGAACACTGACTTCGAACAAAGAAAGACCGGGTGGTCTGGCTCCAGGTGTGCCCCTGAGATAGTATCCCCTTGGCTTGGAAGGGCTTACACATATAGGGGATAGCTGCGCTTACTTTAATTCATCATGGAAGAGGAGCAAAAGAATAGCGTAAGGTGAACTAGAGTGGAATTGAAAGACTACTTATTGATGTGATGATTTAATCAGTTTATTTTCGAGTCTCATAAGGAAAAGAGATGTTCGGCAAGGAAACTGGCAGTGTTTACAAGATAGATAGTTTTTGCCACGGATCATAGTGCATTGGCCATGACACGGGAAGTAGTACGTACATTGGTTCTGAGGTGGGGCCCCAGTGCAGCTCTCAAAGGTGAATATCTTTTGTCAAGGGCTCAAGCGCAAAGAATTATCCTCCCGCTTCTTCTTTTTGCTCTTATTCAGGCGAGATCGAATGGATGAATCTTCCTTCGCCCGAATAGAGGGTGACTTCCCTTGTTAGGTTCAAGTACGTAATATGCTGTACTAAGTGCTTAAGTCAATGAGTGGATCTGGGAAACTAAGGCGGGTCAGCTCAGTTAGATGCTGTGGACGAAAGGCTTTCACTGGCCTATCGACGGCTCGGGGAAGAAGAGGTCTTGCAGCAGCGGTAGCATATGTAGGAGGTTTGGAAGAAAGTATGAACGGGGTTTGCCCCGATATTGGTAACCTTATAATCCCGATTCTGCCTTTGGAGCTATAGCTATCTGAAAATTCAATTTTAAAGTTTCCTTTTCTTACTGATTTCGGCTCGCTACCTATAGAGCCTGGTGTCTTAGCAGATCGTTACCAGACTTTTTATATAAGGGGAATTGGCTTGAAGAGTTGAATAGAAAGAATCTTAAGCCGGACATAGCGATTGGCGAACCACAACTCGTTCGTGCTTAAAGCTTCTCCCTTTTCCCTATTGAGCTGGAATCCCTCAGCAGGTCTTCTTCCCTTCCTTTCCCGTTCATCCTTAGATGCAGCACCTTACATCTTCCTTAGCACTTTTATTCAAGGATTGGCTTGGTCTATCGATGTAGACTTCGATTCCCCTTTCTTTGTCTTAGTTTGAGTACATAGTTATTTGCATTGTTTGCTAAACAAGAATGCTAGCAAGCACCCTATCCCATGGGATAGTAAATTGTTGAATCCCCCATAGGGATAGGGGGAAAAAGCTATTCATCCTCTTTCTGCCCCGGCTTGGGACTCACCTCCTCCTTCTGAATTTACTACTCGACCAGTAGTTAAAAATCTCTCTTTTGTCATCTTCTCATGCTTCGAGTGAGTCAATGCGCTTAAGCGAACTAGGTCAGTCGTTCAATCTTTGCATCTGTAGCATGTTGTACCCGAGGGTTATTTTGGCTCTGTCCCTTACACCATGTACAAGAATCTTAGTAAAATTCCTCACCTTTCAACATATCCGCACAGGTATTCTATATATTGAGGATCCATTTTCGACAACAGAAGTCAAGGAGCAAAGCCCAAAATGGCATAATCCTAAAAAGTCGGGGTGAATACCTGCTAATGGGGGAGTTGAAGAGTCACCCCGGGAAGGCCTAACGCGTAACTAAACCTCTTTCCTGCAGCCTGAAGTCCGCTTTCTCTTTCTGAGGACCAATTCCCCGCTTTCCCGCAGCGAAAGGATAAAGGGAATTATGAAAACCCGAGTTCTTACTTTTTCGCCTGTATCATGGATAAATTGATTTGCTTGACGAGTGAATCCTGTAAGGCAACCGAAAGGTTGTTTTATGTGTAACAGGAAATTCATAATTATTAGCAGCTCTTGCAGTTGCTTGTTTGGATAAGGTGTGCGCCGATCTCAGCTAAAGAAATAATCATCACATTATGACCCGACCCCATCTTCACTATCACATCAGAAAGGCGAACATCGCCCAAACATGGTTCAGTTAGGACTAAATACTTTGTAGTCAAGCAGAAAGCTCGAAGGCGGTACTTCTGGTAATCCAGATCATTAGGGTTTTATTCTTGTCAAACAAAGAAAAGAAATAATTCCTCTATTGAGGAACGGACACAGTATAAAGGTAGCTGTCTCCCTATTCTGCTTCCCTAGAGCCTGTTGGAGTTGCGTTCTCTTCTACATGCCTGACTTCCCCCTTTGATTCTTTCATTCCCAGAGTCCCGTCCATGAGCAGCAGAGAGGTATTTCTATCTACGACTCACTCTTGGTCTCGAAAACCAATTCATTTGACTTGGTGCACTCCGTTCGTAGACTCTATCGACCCTGGAATGGGCAGACGTACAAGTACCGGTCTGGTACTCTTCGCGTGGCTCGGTCAGCGAGAACTTCTGGAATTCAAGGTGGCTAGATATCTAGCTTTCACTCAACTATATGATATTAGTTGGTATCACCACATGAAGGTTATAGCACCAACTCTTATTCGTCATCAACAGGATAGGACCAGAGCTTCTATTTACTCAACAGCTCTTTTTGTAACAGAAATTGCACCGCTTGCTTATTCAAGACTGCAACTTCTATAACACCAACAGCGGATACCTTGCCTTCATGTGCTTTATTCTTGAACAACTATTTCCTCCGGTAAGAAGCTTATCCCGAACTGCCTTCCCTGGATGGCTTATTCGTTCTTCCTCTTTCACAAAAGTGCCCGGCGAGAGACTATTAGCTGTTGTTCGTAGGGTAGTTTAGTTGCTTATGGGATATCTTAAATAAAAGACTTATCGGCCGGGTAACGGCGGCTACTGCCTCGCGCCAATAGGAATGCAGCCCTTCGCATTAAACCAATAGAAGAGTAAGAGTTGAGCAGCTCCTCGTATCAATAGAGGTACGACTAGAAAACCTTTCCATTCTTATGGATAGAGTCAGGATTCTGGCTATTTAATAGAAGAAGCCCAAGCTTTTAGTTAGTTAAAAGAGGTGTACGGACTGGAAGGTGCTATACATCATATGGATCAGGACAACCTATATTGGATGTGGATGGGTCAGGTGCGATGCTATCGAAAGAAGTACTGCTACCAGAAATGAGATACTCAAAAGAGTCGTTCTCTAAGCACTTATTATGTACTGATTCGAAATAAGACCGGACCCGGAATCGCCTGATAAAGGAGCCTAAATTGGAATAACGTTAAGGACGGTCGTGGTAGGCGACTCATAAAGCCTATTCCATCTTTTATATGATTCTACAAATACGGCTTTCATTTCAACACCGGATATACACGAATCAGGTATCGACGAGTTGGAAGGACGTTTTTCATGCCATTGCTGGATCCACACTACCAGCACTCCGGAGAGGGAAGACTTCCCTGTTTGGGCTTCAAAGCTTTATATAATTCCCTTAGAACAACAGTCAACGGGGGTAGCAGGGTTTGAGTTTTCTTTAGGTAGGACTTTTCCGCCAAAATAGGAAGGCATTCTCCCCTTGCTTTAAGACTGTCTTGCATGGCTTTTGGCTTTCTTCCTTAACTTCGATCAAGGATTGCTGCTAGAAGGGCTCTTGCTCATGCCATGTCTTATTCATTATTAGATGAAGACGAAGACAAAGAGCTGGTCCGGATGCGATCGGATTGGAGCAGAAGTTGTCTTTTATAATGAAAAAGACTATTGGACGTGGGTTCACCATATTAGAGGTTGGTTATGTTAATAACGACAGACGCTCAAGAACTCTTTTTTAACCGATGTTAAAAGTTTTCTAGTCAAGAGGTCGATTTGTGATCACTAGCTTCTTATTTAATATTCTTTTTACTAAATTCGTTCTAGAAATGAAATTAGACTATAAATTTAAGTCGATTTTTTATAAGAGAATGAGGGTCAGAGACCACCGGTGTGCTATTCGAGACAAAGTCTTGTCATTGTTGTCCCCCAACCAAAAAGTGAGGAAAGAAAAAGGTGCCACTTCTACAGTGGTAAGAGAGTTAGCTTCAAGAAAAATTAATCTATTTTATAGAAAAAGGGATTGATATTGGAGAGAAAGACTAATTCCATCGACTCAAGTAGGTATCCTTGGCTTAGTTGGCTGGGCAGCGCTGTTTTTTTTTTTNTTTTTTTTTTTAAAGAACAGGCTAAGGGCAAAGACTTTACAAGTACTCTAATCTGGGAAGCTGGCTAGCTCCAACCATTAGCCCAAAGGTGCTCATTGATAGGAGTAGAGATTTTATATTGAAATCGGCCTCCTGGAAAGACTTTAAATATTGTAAATGAAAGCAAATTTTAAGAGAAATCCGCTCCTTCATAATATATTTGACATGCCACTCCGAGGAATGTAAGGGTCTCCCCGAGCAGTCTTGTAAGAAAAGATTTTGCTACTGATGAATCCATTTTTAATGAAGAAAGCTCCCGAAGAGGGGGGATTCCAGACTTTTAGCAGCAGGTGCAGATGGAATTAATAATCCCAGAGGGAATCCGGATCTTGAGTGAACCTCAAAGCCATGCCAGCCTGGAGTAAATTCTTTCTATGGACAGCCTTTTTTTTAAGACCTAATCTAGGCATTAGCCATTTAAAAAGATGGATTTAGGTTTCGGAGGTAGATCAAAAACCTCTGCGAAGGTCACCGAACACGAACAAGATACGAAAGATGTTAGACAGCGGACCACTTAAACTACTTAGTTGGAGATTGTTTGCTATTGCTTACGCCTCAGCAGAGAAGTAAAGTTCTGCTCTCCTCTCTTTCTCTTACGTATCTAGTTCTATAGCTTAACCCTTACTTTTACGATGTAAGGGCAGAACGTAATAGTAATAAAGGAAAAGCAAGGTGTGGCGGTAAGTCAAAACTTTTTGGTCTCCATGTTCCGGTCCCGGAAGAAGCTTATTTTTATCGCTATAAGGCATAAGTAGTGAAAGAAGTAGACCTATAAAAGGAAGCGCTATCCATCATCCCTCCTACTTATGATTCAACATTTAGCTCGATCTATTCTAGATGTCTTTTTTACATCAATGGCATCAGCTGGAGCTTGCACCGAATTGCTTACCCGCGGAACTCCCCGACCCTGCATAAGTACCAATGCCCCTTCCCCTTTCACCTCTAGGATAAACTTCTGGGATGAGCCCTTCTTCTCGTAATTTTGATATTAGAGGGAAAATTCTCGATCCCAGACCAGGCTCCGATCAAGGCTTATGGATGGGTTTGTAGGGGCATATTCTAATATTTGGCAGTTACGTTAATGTTCAATTAATTTAAAAAAAGATTTACTTGGTGGTCATTGAAAGAGAGGATATAAAATATATATTCTCAGTCCAGATATGTGGTGCGGTTACTCCAAACCATCAAACAAAGGTCTGTAGAAGGCAAATCTCTAGCTCCAATGACTGATGGAACCTCTGCATATGGGAAGTAAGAAGTCCATCCAAGGTTATCAGTCTCTACTTGATAAGTTGGTGGCATGGAACCACTTTAAATGAATCAAAGTGCCCGTTTTTTTAATCAACATTATTTTAATGCAGCTGGCTAAGTCATTAGTCATTTCCTTTAAACTTTGGAACTACCCCATAACGTTCTCTTGCTTGGTCCTTCACAAGGTTCCAACCACCACACAAGAAGCCGGCATCTCTTAACTTAAGAAAAAACAGCGGGAACGCGGTCGAATAGATCAATGGTTGGCCGGGCCGACCTTAGGCTTGAAAGCCCTACTTAATCTAGCATTAGTAATTGTCTCTCGAAGCCTTAGGCTAGGCAAATTAGACTGAATTAATGGCATTAATGCTCTCCCATATAATATATTAATCCCGTCTGTACGCACCTTGCCTTCCTTCCCCCTCCTTTTGCCGTTTTCTTCACGGCAGGGCCCCGTATCCTCTTTTGGTCTGTGCTACAAGTGGCCAGCTTAACTTAAGGCTGGCAGGCGGTGTGTCAGCAGTTGGGCCAAGCAAAACAACAACATCACATGAATCTCTTTGTGGATCACTTTTCCTAGTTGCCTAACCAAAGAAGAGGCATTGTCTCAATGAGCATGCAATAAAGTGTAAACAAGGCTCTTGCGCACACATCCGATATCGGTTTGCTTCCTCCACTGCACACACACGACTAGTCGAAATGTGTAATGACAACGACAAGACTGAAAGCGAGATTGCAGGCGAGTTGGTTAACGCGGATCCCAATTCATCATGTTACCATGCCTTGTGATCGGTTCGCAGAGAAGAGCTTAAATGCCTCATTGCTATCGCTTTCATTCATCTATTTGCTCATAGATCTTGTTTGTGGTCCACGAAGGGAATGTTCAGCGAGTATGCCTGCAATCATCAACAAAGTGCACTGCACGAAAGAAGGACAAGCTGTGATCAAGCGGAAATAGTATACGAACTGTTCTATGGCTATGGGATCCTTTCCCAAAGCAGTGAACAAGGGAAATCGCCCTCTACGACTTTTTCAAAACCGAAGGAATCGAAAGCATCCAATCCGCTACTAAGAGCAGAAAATCAAACTCACAGTCTATAGCCTGTGCCTGCCCGATCATCTTATTGTCTCAGAAAGCCGTAACCCGGCAAAGTAAGCAAGGAGAAGAATTCCTTCCGTAAGGCGGGCGTGAGAGCTTACTCCGCTGTTGGTGGTTGACTAAGTCCGTTGGAAGCAGTGCAAGAGTCGGTAGCTGCGATTGCTCAAGTGGAATCCGTTGAGTTTGCTTTGGAGGTATAATCAACTAGTTGGAGAAAGGCTGCTTTTAGCTCTTTTCACGACTCTGCTGCTATTGACTCATCCTGGAATGCTTGACTTGCTTTCAAAGCCTAGAAAGGCTAACTAGGCTAGCGAAGGAACTGACATTAGGGCAACAACTCCTGACTCGAGGGTGAGAATAGGTATTTGGCTTGGCTTTGGGTGACATCTGAGGCTACTTCGGGGAATGGGAAATGTCTGTTCTTCGGTCTTCCTTCTCTCTTCCCCCTTTCGAAGACGTCTATAGTGAAATCCCCGGGGAGTGATTCCCCATCATGTAGTCTGTACGAATTATGGGGTTTAGTAGCCAACTTCGGAACTCGTCTAAAGACTTACGCTAACCACCGGATTCTTCGTAAGTCCACTCTACCACTTTGGAATAATTACTAGGTCAGACCGAATTAGTAGGTCACACCTAATTCCAACAATGGTTACTCTCTATGCGGTGTTGAACGATCAGTACATGCTACCTTAGGTCAAAAATAACTTTTGTCCGTAGGTCGAAGGAGGAAGAGGATCTAAATATCCCTTCCCTGAAGGGCTGCTCTAGTAGCTCACCCAATACCTTTCTCTCTTCTGAGCCCGAGAGCAAACCTACCGGAGTGATGGCAGTTGCCCCTCCTAGAGTACTGTTGGGAGGAAGACCTAATTCACACGATTTCCAGCTCTTGGAATTGACGTCGGAGCCTTGGAATCTCAGTAGCCCCTCCTCTTCATCGCGGAATGATGGATTCGAATAGAAAGCCCTCCTAGAGCTTTGGGGATATGTGCCTACCTTTCCCTCGGGAGTAAGTAAACCGTCCACTCACTGGCAGGGATAAGCGAATCCCCACAAACATCTGTACCGAAGCCTTCTTCCTTAGTATCAGTACGCCCTGTATAACCGACCCTGGTACTCAGTTTCACAAGGTACCTTTGGTTCCACATTCACATTAAGGAATTGATCTTAAGGGTGGTAGCTGTCAGACGAGCCTGCACATAGGCTAATTACTTTTCTATTCGATACGGCTGTTGGAAGCTTAATTAAGTTAGGAAGGCACAAGGTTGACACACAGTTCATTGATAAATAAACCATGTCACGAGTTTGGCTAAGCAACTAGTTAGTGTTCAATCAGGACTGCCCTGCTGCAACCTAGGGATCACCTGGTGAATGGTCTCAGGCAAGCATTAAGAAGTGCTCGTGTATTCCACTCTTCCTCGGGAAGATGAGCTTGCCGAGTTTCAACAGCTGAACTTAGCCCGAGGAAATGTAAGCGGGGGCAGTTGGCTCGTAAGCTCCAATTCTAAAATCATCGATAAGGTAAAAAAAAGAACGGCTTTTAAGGCGGGTGGAACACGCTCTTCGGGTCCCAGGTCATGATACCGAAAAAATGTTTGATTTTATGCCTGAAATTTACATACATCTATCTAAGTAGTGTTCGGGATTCAGATCAGAAGGATTCTAAATCTCTATCTAATAAGGGAGTACTAGGGTTGTCAACCCTTTGGTGATCCTTTTGGTCTTGTTTCCGCTTCTCTAGTAAGGTAATGGAATCGAATTAGGTTAGCTCTTGCTAGCCGGGCCGGCCTCCTAAGCCTAATTTCCTGAAAGAATGGAATGGTATTCGCTAGTCTTTCAACCATCGACATATCTGTTCCCCGATCCTTCCACACCCGAGAAACCCAAGTCACGTTGCAGGGCCTGCTCTCGCATTTCTTTCATTATAAACTCCAGTTCGTGATCCGTGGAAGGCTTTGATCTCCTTAGATAAAGAAGATCAAAGCTATGGCCATGCTTCTGAGATAGCCAAATTGCCCGGACATTCATCCATTGAGTGCAGTTACGATGTCATTGCCTAGATCTTCCTACTCATTTATGGTTTGATCACATAACTCAATAGCTCGGGAACGAAGCGAGCAATCTCGTACTAAAAGATCTATTGTGTCATCAACTACTTTGGGGTCGGCAGAAGCCTTCGACTGATCGGGCACAAGAATCCTATCCGAAGCTGAAAATTCCAGGTTTGATTTATCAACAAAATTCGTGACACACAATGGATCATAGGTTGCTCCTTTGAAGGTTAATTCCCAACATCAGATGACCGAGAAAGAATCCCCAGAGGGGGAGGCTAGTCCTGTATGCTATTATTCCAATGCTGACATGTCAAATAGACAATTGATTCCTGGTGACTATAGAAAGCTTTCATCGTGTGACCACATCTCTGTATGGGCGGAGGGCGGGCATAGAACAGAGCTTCAAGCAGGCATTACATCGATCCAATCCTACTTATCTTGGTCTCCAAATCACATAGATAGGGACAGAGTGACAGCAAACAGAGATGAGGAGAAGGTGTCAAGTGTAACCATTGACTGAGCTGGACCAGGAACATCAATTAGAGCTCTTGTTCCCCTCTCCAACCTAGCTACAAGAAGAAAGCTTCATCAAGATCCCCCGTGGAAGAGCCATAGCGAGAGATACCTTCCTTGCTGCTGCCTAGTCATACTTCAGCGAGATGTTTGTCTTTCCCCGTGATTTTCGCTATCCGACCTCTTTGCCTAATAAGAGCACCCCGAAAAGCCCTTAAATTGATAACTTCTGTCGTCGGGCGAGATCAAACTTTCTCCATTCGTGAACCCTATCATACTTAGAAAGAAAGTTTAGTGATATATTAGTATTCAACTAATAGCATAGATAAAGTCGTGTATTGTATCTGACGATCGGAAGGCATGGCATCTAGCCCATACCATTCTATGGGATATTGAGGTTCGAATCCTCCTTGATCTCTAGTGCAAAAAGTGCGTATTGCGCGTCAAGAAGGAGATCGGATCAAGAAGCCGAGGGCCCAGTGTGGCTTTATGAAAGCCGGTAACCTGATCGACTAAGAACCGATCTCAAGCTTGATGAGCAAATGGGTACTTTACTTGAAAGAAAGGCGTAATTGCATGCTTCAATTCGCGCGCAAGAACAGCGATCGAGGAACTGAACTGGGGGCTACTTGGGCCTTAGATCTGGTCCGACCGCATCTAGTGGTATCGTATAGAAGAGAAAGGTTGCATTTAGGAGTTTTCTTTCCCTCAAAAACAAGCCGGCAGTGATCCTACTTTCGAAAGAGAGTTTCGACGCGGCGGTCTACATATAGCATGTAGCCAATAATGAAGACCGAAAAGAAATATATAGAAAGTGTGCATCGAGAGATCTTTCTACTTAAGTCGGTCCAAGCTTGACTTAGCTCAAGCTCTCCCATGCTTTCCGTTGGAAAACAACCAACAAAAGTTCTCGTTTAGTTCGAGAAGAGTCTCTCTGGGGGGAGCAGAAAAAGAAAAGAATGAACCAAAGCAAATGAAATCACAAGTAATTTATTCTAATAATAAAATTTATTCGAATCAAGAAATAATACAAAATTTAATAATATTAAAAAAAATCTTAAGAGTATAAAAAATGAAGACAAGAGATAATGTTTAAACCTTTTATGTGATATTTGTTGTAATGATCTAATCAGACGTGGTAATCTAATTAATAATAATAAATTAAATATCCTTCGCCCGTTATCTCCTCATCTTCCTATTTATAAGCCACAGCTCACTTCGACGTTTCCAATTTCCCATAGAATCTCCGGAGCTTTCCTAGTCACTATAGTTTTGTTTTTTTATCTTCTTTGTCTGAAAATAGGTTTGATTTGCTTCACCTATGAAAATGTCTACCAATTCTT
>MEJB01000172.1:20533-32658 GCA_001752375.1 Rhazya stricta
AATTTCATTCACAAAACAAGTTAGGAAATAATATAAATCATCTTATACATGAGTTATTATCAAAATACATGATCTAAATACCCTTATTTACATACTTATATGCATTGATAATGGAATAAATTCTTTTATATGTTTTCCTGTTTAAAAGATATATATCTAATATCCGAATTTTGCAGAATCAAGAAAATAAAATTCATTCCTTATGACATACAAGATTCTATGCGTCAATATTATACAAGATCTGTGTGTAATAAGAAGCACGTAAAAAAGATTATTCTTCTTTAGAAAGGAAAGGTGAAGCTTGAAGCTTGATATTCTTCAGTGCTACTACTGCATCTCTCATGTTGATCCTTTCTCTGGGAAGATCCAAACAACAACGTAAAGCCAATTCCATAATGGACTTCACACATTGAAGCTTTTTAAAAAAGTATTCATCTGCTGGAGTTAACAAGATTGGATCTACAATCCGGATTACAGAATTAGGAAGTGAATCAATTACCAATTGTTTTAGGCTTAAATCTCCATGAAACACTTCATCACCAGGATTTCTTCCACAAAAGGTCTCCATCAATAAAATGCCAAAACTATACACATCGCATTTTGTGGACACCAATCCATCCGTTCCATATTCTAGAATAACAAATATGTTAAGATATTAGAGTTATCCTTGGATTTAGTTTATAGACTTATATTAGGATTGTGTTTTGTTACCTTTGCCAGCCCTTAAATAGGACCCTTGTATAGATGCTTTGAATGAAATTGTTATTTTTCTACTTGAACAAAGTCCTAATATTCTCTTCTCTATATCTCTTTTAATTACTTTAATAAACAATTAAGTAAACAGAACTAGTGTTTAGTATTTCTTTAATCTCTCAAAGGTATAAAGATTCAATTATTTGAGAAAAAAAGAAAATCCACAAGTCGAGAACAAGAGCATTACCTGGTGCGATATAACCAAAAGTTGCAAGTGTCTTGGTGTGAGCAAAGCTGATTCCATCACCCAACAGTTTTATGAGTCCAAAATCACTGACATGGGCAATCATATCTTTGTCAAATAAAATGTTACTTGGTTTTAGATCACAGTGAACTATGGATACTGAGCAATTGTGGTGGAGATACTCCAATGCACAAGCAACCTCTATCATTGCGTTCAATCTTTTTAACATATCTAACGAAAGCTCTTTTGAATAAAGCCACTTCTCAAGACTTCCATTGGGCATATACTCTAGTATCAACGCCTTAAAGTCGATGTTAGAGCAACAACCAATGATNGTGAAGCTTGATATATATTCTTCAGTGCTACTATTGCATCTCTCGTGTTGATCCTTTCGTAGGAGAATCCAAACAACAATAAAAAGCCAATTTCATAACGAACATCACACATTGAAGCTTTTCATCGAAGTATTCATCCACTGGAATTAACAAGTTTGGATATACAACCCGGATTATAGAATTAGATAGGGAACCGGTGGCCAATAGTTTTAGGTTCAAATCTCCATCAAACACTCCACTAAGATTTCTTCTTGAAAAGGTCTCCATAATCAAAATATCAAAATTATATATATCCTATCTTGTTGATACCAATCCATTCGTTCATATTCTGCAATAAATATAACTGTATTTTTGTATTCTCTTGAAAGTATAAAGATTCAAATCTTTCAGATAAAAATATGAGATCCAAAAATGGAGAATAAGAACATTACTTGGTGCCATATAACCAAGAGTTGCAAGAGTCTTGGTGTGGGCAAAGGTGATTCCACCGCCCAAAGATTTTGCGAGTCCAAAATAACTTACACGGGCAATCATATTTTTATCAAATAAAATATAACTTGACTTTAAATCACAGTGAACTACGATATTGAACAATCATGATGAAGATACTCCAATGCATAAGCAACATGTATTACTGCATTCAATCTTTTCAACATATCTAACAAATGCTCTCTTGAATAAAGCTACTTCTCAAGACTCTCATTAGGCATATACTCTAGTATCAAGGCCTTAAAGTCAACGTTACAGTAATTACCAATGATTTTTGTTAGATTTCTGTGACARATGTAGTGCAAAACTTCACATTCTCTATCAAAACTTTTGAATGCGCCTTCTTCCAACTACAAATTAAAAACCTTTACTGCTAACGTTGCCCCATTCTTAAGAATCCCTTTATAAATAGCAAAACCCCTTTTACCAATCAAAGTGGCTTCACTATATCCTTCAGTTGCTTATAAAAGTTCATAATATGAAAATTTCACTGATTGCATCACTTTGAATTTGTTCCTTTTATTTGGACCATTGTTTTGCTTTGGTTTTACCATCGAAATATATACAGTAGAAAAGCTAAGACTAAAGCAAAAAGAACCAACGAAGAAATTCCCAAAAATAAAAGAATTTGAGTTACTTTATTTCTCCTTGATTTTTACTAGAACTATAGTGCATAATGGGACAGGTAATTCAGGGCTGCCATATAATGCTTCATTAGATAAGAAAGATCGACTTGTGAAGTTTTTGAAAGGACCATCTAAAGGAATTTGACCGGTCAACTCATTGAAAGAAACATTGAAGTAAGTTAGATATTGAAGTGCCTCCAAGGACTTGGGGATCGAACTAGAGAGATCGTCTCGAAGGAGCTCTAAGGTCACGAAATTGAACAAGCTAACTATGGACACAGGAATTGATCCTTGCCTTTTGTTATTCGCCAAGAGAGATAGACTAAATTTACAAGCTTTCAATGCTACTCGAAATGTTGCTTGAGAAGTTATTCCTTGATAAGTCTAGCATACTCAGTACTCTATGATAAGCAATTTCTGAAGGCAGAGATTCATAAAAGGAATTTGGGGATAAGTTGAGCTCCAATAGATCTTGTAACTTCCACAAGCTTGACGGTATGCTGTTTAATCTACTATTCTGTAGGAAAATATACCTCAAGGAAATAATATTTTCCATGCATTCTGGAATGGAACACAAAAGTTTATTTTCATATAATTGTAGTAGCCCTAAAATTTGTAGCATACACAAGCAGCCTAGAATTTACCTTGCGATTTGGTTGTTGCGCAATGCTATCTGTTGAAGATTTTGTAAACCCTAATGTTGTTGGACCAATCAACTCATTTCTAGATAGAATAAGATCAATTAATCTGGTCAAATTGCTAATTTCTTTTGGAATGCTGCCCTATATTCTACAAGCAAGAGCAATAAACTTCTCTAGATAAGGTGAAACTGGCCAATGGTATTTGCAAGAACATCATTAAGAGGTTTTCACTTACTGATAATTGCGTAAATATTTGCATCTTGTTCGAGAAGTAAAGATACAATGATTCAATCATTAAATACTTTATAAATTGGTTAAACAAAGTTTTAAAATTTTGCAGCTCCATATATAATGTAATTTATACACAAGGAAGTTGAGGAGAATCTRAAATGGAGCTACCATCAACATAGCTGAGATTATTTCTACCGATGTGAAGAATTTAAAGATTTGATAGCCCACAATACATGCTCGATGGATGATTGCCTGAAAGATTATTGGCATTGGTATTGGTGTATGGTTCTTTATGATTTCACAAATTATGCGAAGATACCTCTATTTCACATGCAATTTATGATTATGTTACTTTACCTAATCATCTAGGTGTTATCTCTAATCGCCCTAGACAATGTCAAAATCAATCAAAGATGGCCAATCATTCAATTGAACAATAAGAATAGTAACAAAACTTCAAAGGAATTCATCACATCAATCATCAAAAAGTCTTTTCAAATAACATAGAAATATGAGTAGATTGCATCATGCTCATACGATAAAAACTACAACTCAAGGGTTTATAAGAAAAGTCGAAAGAAAACATCACGAAAAACTGAAGCATATTCYGTTCAGTCTTCAATTCATATCACYTGTGTCTTCATCCAATTCTCTTATATGAAAAGCTCCTCAATGTGTTCTTTAATCTCCAAAGATGAAGTATATAGGTCTTCGGAGTTAAACATGAGTTTTATATACTTCTAAAACACTTTCTATGAGTCCATAACCAATTAGGAAACCTTGAACCACCCAGAATATCAAAAACATATGAAATATCATTACAGAAGAGCATGAACTGGGGCCAATTAGCTGACCAAACCGACGCCGATTTGCTTTAGGCTAAACGGGGGCAAATGTTTTCATTGTTTGGAGGACCAAATGAAGTCTGAATTAGGTCAAACTACATGCATTTTGAAGCTCTTTTTGTCCTATATATATATAGAGTTTTCCTTCCATTTTTACGTCCATGTTTCACAAATACATTCCTACAAAACCAAATTTGTACATGGTGAATATTTGTTCAATAAACCACAATTATATCTAGAATTCTATTGAATTAAACTCTTAAAACACCCTATAATCTAGATGTAAAAACAATGTATCAAACTCCCCCACACTTAAACTATTGTTTATCCCTTAGCAACACATAAAAATAAGAAGACCGAAGGACATGATACAAAAATAGATAAAGACAACAACCACAATACACTATTAATCATCGACATTAGTGAGCTACAAGTAACTCACATATATACATCCATCAAAGCATAAAGAAAGTGACTAGGTGTCAAAGCCACTCTAAATATCACAAGAAACGAAAAAAAAAAAAAATTATTGACTATGAGTTATGGCCAAAGTAATAACTCAATCACCCAAAAGTCTTACCTTTCATACAAGTCTCCACTAATCAAAGTAATACAAATCAACCGAGTTTAGGTAGGACTTTTTAGCTTGTAATTCTATGTCAAGCGATTGGGTATCAAATGAAAGGTCAATGATAAAACAAAAATAAAGAGAGAGCTTATACAAACGGTGGTATAAAGTATGATAACCATGAAAACTTCTCCCAATTACTAACTCTTTCATTCAACACTTCACCCATCTCCTTTTATAAATATTTTATTTTTCCATTATCCCAACATACAAAGCATATGAATATCCTATTTTTTCTCATAGGTGATTGCATTTCATGCTCCATCTCACAATAACCAAAATTTTCTTCCATCTTCTTTTCTCTTTTATCTTTTTTTTTTTTTTCTTGTCAGTGCATTTTATGCTCTGTCTCACAATTCTTTAACATTCTCATCACTATTTTCCATTATCCAACTTATTCACACATGATTCACCATACCCATAAACATTAAGAACAAAAGCTCTCATACAAAAAATGGAAATTTTTGGTTTATTTAAAGAGATACAAGTCAAATTATTTGAAAGCTCAAATTGGGGACTATGATTGAAACATATAGTTGGATAGTCATGACAGGCTCAAACATTTCAAAGAAAGCCTATTACCATCATCACTTGGTCAATTCACAATATCTATTATTCCATCTCAAGAAGTATTAAAGTAAGCTCTGGGATATCAAGTTCCCCTTATCCCACCCCCATAATGCAAGAATTAAGCAAAGCAACTTCTCTAAAACAAGAATGTGGCAAAGTGTGCTCAATGGTGAAAAAATCATGCAAGGATAAACATTAATAGCTTATTACTTTAAAAACTCCTAATATACTTCATGGTATGATATATCCAACATCTAGATAAAAAAATACTTGTGAAGACCATGATCTACTAACCAATTAAACTATAACTAACTATGAAAGAAAATAAAATCACCCACACTTAATCTCAACAATGTCCTCAATGTATAAAATAGTAGGAAAAAGGAAGAGTAAAAGAGGATAATGCTTCCCTGATTTCGTTGTTGAGGTTTGGGTTGCCTCTCAAGAAGTGCTTCTTTATTTTCTTTAGATGGACATCCACAAAAATTGCTCAACAAGATTTTTTCAGTTAAGGTGTAGCCTTTTGGTACCTTCTTCTGCATATTTGCTTCGTTTTCACCTTAGAGGGCCCATATCGGATTTTTTCACTTATCTTGGCTTTAGAATCTGGAGTATTCATCTCCAATGTATATTGATATGATTTTTTTTTTCTGACAAGTGCTTTTCAAAGATGTGTCAGTAGTAGTAATAAATGAACAAGAATTAATTGGATCAAGAATTTTCATAGATTTGAAGACATCAAAAGTTACCTGTTCATTATTTACACCTAAAATCACTTTACATTGTTGCATGTCAATTAAGGTCCTACCTATTACCAAAAATGGACTACCTAAGATCAAATGTACTTCCCTATCCTCTTCTATTTCAAAAACAACAAAATCAGCAGGAAATATGAATTTATCCACTTTTACCAAGACATCCTCAATTATTCATCTAGGATAAATTGTAGACATATCAGCAAGTTGCAACCAAGTTATTGTTGGCTTCACTTTCCAATTGCTAACTTTTTAAAGATAGATGAGGGCATCAAATTTATACTAACTCCTAAATCACATAAAGCTTTACCAAATTGTAAATGATCAATATTTCAATGAATAGTAAAATTCCCTGGGCCTTGATCTTTTGTGGAAGCTTTTGTTGTAAAATTATTATATACTCCTCAGTAAGCATAACAGTCTCATGTTCCTTAATCTTCCTTTCTGAGATAAGATGTCCTTAAAAAATTTCACATAGTTAGGCATTTGCTCCAATGCATCTGTAAAAGGAATGTTCACATGCAACTTTTTAAACACATTCAAAATTTTAGAAAATTGCTTACCCAATGTGTGTTGTTTAAGCCTTTGAGGATAGGGAATAGGAGAAACATATGGTTTAGTAAAAGAATAAAGTTTAGAGTCCTCCTAATTTGACATTGTCTCATCATCCCCATTGACAAATTTTCTATCAACTTTCTTCACATTTTTCTCCTTTATGGCACTTCTTTAAGCTCCTTTCCACTTCTCAAGKTGATTRCTGGAATTGTTCTCTAGGATTTTTATTAGTTGCACTTGGCAAAGCATGTTTGGTGCAATTGGATAAAAGATTCGCAATTTGCCATACTTGCTTCTCCAAATTTTTGATAGAGAATTCTTGATTCTTTATTGATGTCTCTTGACCTAGAAATCTTGGCTCGATGCTTTCTATGAATTTTACCATGAGATCTCCCAATTTAGATTGTCTTTCTTTAGTGGTATGTTGGTATCCCGAAAATTGATTCCTTTGCCATTCTTGATCATTTCTCCATGAAAAGTTTGGATGACTTCTCGAACCTAGATTTTAAGTGTTTTAGAAAGGGTTGAAGTTGGATCTATAGTTGTTGACATAATAAGCTTGTTCTAATGATGGATCAACTTTTACCAAAGATGGACAATCAACATTGCTATGACCTCCTCCACAATAAGTGATAATACACATGAGAAGTTAAGTTAGCTACTTGCTTAGTCAGAGAAGGCATCTGGGTTTTAGTTATTAATAGCCTTTAATTGCAATACTTGTGCAATCCTCTTTGGTTGATATCTGGTTGATGACTGATAATTGCTGGTGGACATGGTATTAATAATTTCATATGCCTCATCTTGATCCCTAGAAATCAAGTTTCCTCTTGTAGCTGTATCTAACATAGTTTGAATAGTAGGAGACATACTATTGTAATGAGCTACAATCCATTCTATTAGGCCATGATGTAGATATGGTGATTAAATCCTTAAATCTTTCCCAAGCCTCTAAAGTGACTCACTATCAAACTGGGCAAAGGAAGAGATTTCACTCATCAACTTCAAAGTCCTTGCAGGAGGGAAATATATATTCAAATCTCATGTAGTGATAATCATAGGTGGCAGAGAATTTAACTAGTAATTGGCTCTATCCCTTAGAGAAAAAGAAAAAAGCCTTAGTCTGATAACATTTGTACTAACTTCATTATATTTGAAAGTATCAAAGATATCAAAAGAGTTTTGGATGTGAGTATTAGGATTCTCACTATACAATCCACCAAATTGCACAGAATTTTGAATTATTTGGGTAATGGCGAGCTTGATGTTAAAAGTATTAGTTGCCATCGTTGGTCTTTGAATGCCAGATTCAGCCCCAGTTAGAGATAAAGTAGCATAATCTCTTAGTCGTCTCAAAGCTAGAACAGGCTACCCTGCTAGAACAATATTCTAATAATTTCCTCCATTGTTGCTATTTTCTTCATTAACCACAACAACCATAGCTGGATTAGGACGATTAGGAATTTTCTGCATCTCAATACTCTCTTAAGTTTTCCTTGCTCTGGTTACCTTGTTGTTTATCTTGGAAGTTCATTCAATTTCTTTATTAGGTGC
The DNA here is from genome assembly GCA_001752375.1 of Rhazya stricta. Classification (NCBI taxonomy): domain Eukaryota; kingdom Viridiplantae; phylum Streptophyta; class Magnoliopsida; order Gentianales; family Apocynaceae; genus Rhazya; species Rhazya stricta. Next base: position 28,700 of record MEJB01000172.1, read on the forward strand.
TAATTCAATAGGATGATAAAGGAACATACATCAAAGAAGAATAAAAGTTGAAAAACAAAATAAAATAAAAATAGCTAAATTAAAGTCAAAAGTATGCAAAATGATATCAAAATGTTAATTCCCCATCAACGGTGCCAAAAACTTGGTACGAATTTAGTACGCTAGTAAGTGCACTAGACTATATTGTGTAATATAAATAAGATATCGATTCCTTGGAGATTGTTATCCTAATTACCACTTTTCCTTACCTTTAGACTTTATCTGACCAATTGAAAATTTGAATATAATGAATTATTCTGCAATTAACTACTAAGAAAACAAAGTAAAATTAGATGATTGAATCAATGAAAAATAGTTCTAAGACACATGATTTCACCTATCAAAATCTATGTTATCCAATCTACTTTTCAGACTAAAGTATTGATCAATGAACAATCGAGCCCTTATTTATCAACTATACTTTCTCAAGTTATAATTGATCTATTTTCCTAAATAACCAAGATATTTGTATACTCAATTTAACCTAGGAAAACACAATTGGTATATGATTCTTTATGATTGCAAATTATGTGAAGATATCTCTATTTCACAAATTTATGGTTATGTTACTTGACCTAATCATCTAGATCTTATCTCTAGTCCCCCTAGACAATGTTAAAATCAATCAAAGAATGACCAAATGATTGAATAATAAGAAAAGTAACAAAGCTTCAAAGGAATTCAACGCAACAATCATGAAAAAGTCCTTTCAAATGACATAGAAATAGGAATATATTACATCATGGTCTTAAAATAAAAACTTAGTTCAACATGACTGAATTACAACTCAAGAGTTTATAAGAAAAGATGAAAGAAAACATCATGAAAAACTAAAACGTAGTCCCTTTAGTCTTCAATTTGATCGCCTTTGTCTTCACCCAATTCTCTTATATGAAAAACTCCTCAATATGTTCTTTGGTCTCCAATGATAAAGTATATAGGTCTTTGGAGTTAAACATCAGCTTTTATACTTCTAAGACACTTCATACGAGTTCGCAATCAATTAGGAAACCTTAAACCACCGCTCCAAAATGACATGAACTGGCACAGTTTACTGAGCAAACCAGCACCAATTAGTTGCTTGATATCACGGTCAAAAGAAATGCGCCGATTAGTTGACCAAACCAGTGCCGGTTTGCTTTAGGCAAAACAGGGAAAATGTTTTCTCTATTTGGAGGGCCAAACAAAGTCCCAAATTGGGTGAAACAAGGTGCTTTTTGAAGCTCTTTCCATCTTATATCAATTTATATAGGNAAATTTGAAGATTTGATAAGAATCCTAACCATGATGGAATTTTTCCAATAAATTTGTTTGAGGATAAATTGATGATTCTCAATCGGCGCAAACGAATCATATCTGGAGGCAAATATCCCTGAAAATCGTTGCTACTCAAGTTCAGGAAAACAAGAAATGAGAGATTTGCTAACTGTGACGGGATGCTGCCACTCAAGGACATGTTTGGTATGTTGAGTGCAGTGACTCTATTGTGACGGGAACTGCAAGTGACTCCAATCCAATCACAAGGAGAGGTTGCAGCAGACCAATTGYTTGCCAAGAAATTTCTGGGATCATGGATGCTGGCTTTGAAGGCAAGAAGTGCAATCTGATCAGTGGTGATGTTGGGTTCGGACGTGGCTGAGAAAGCCAAGAGACAATGGAGTAGAAGTGCAACAATAGAGTGGCAGTAAGAATATCTCTCCATGATTGCAGACTTTAGCATTGAGGTTAATGACCAAACCTCCCCGATTGCTTGCATATGTATAGATATGTGTGGGCTAAAAAAGAGATTTTGACCATCTTGACTTGACTAAAAAGGAGAAAGTGGCCATTCTGATGTATTTATTTATATTTAGTTCATTTGGTGCAAATGTTATTATTATTGTCTTATTATACATTACAAAAGATTCCATCCAAATGAATTTTTTATGCTTATCTGTTTTATATATGGTATTTTCCTTTTTTAAATTGTGTAGGTACATAATTTATTCTTTCAAGGACAGTGTTTTTAAGAGCTCTTATGTGGAAGAGGGCAGTCAAACCATCAATCGGTCTTCTCATAATTTATGGTTATGAGAATTAGGTCCATAAATTTAAAAATACAGTTAGAAAATTTAGGAATGTGTTAAACTTAAAAATACAGTAAGAATTAGGTCCATCAAATGTGTTAAACTTAATAGTTGATTAGGAAAGAGTGGAAAAGGAAAAGAAAAAGGGGATATGAAAGGGTCGGTAGGAAAAGGAAATGAATAAAGAAAGACCTTGAATTTTGACTTGGAATCTACCTGTGAGTTGTCTCTGCTTTTCTTTGAGAAGACTGAAAACAAAAGCGGGGGGACACGACTTCCCAAAACGGAAGAAAAAGGGAAAGAAAAGAAAAAGAACGCCAATGACCCAAGCGTGGCAGCAAGAAAGAGAAAGGACGACAAGGACAGCAGTTCCGCGTAGTCATGTGAAGATAAAGTATTATATTAGAGCGTGGAAATATGGAAGACAGCAATACATTTGGCATAGAAGACTAGCGAACAATAAATGATAAAGGGAAAGAACGACGCGAATTTATGGCTCTTAATGGTGATGCCAAAAGAAGAAAAGTAAAACCTTTATAAGTGATAAAAAAGGAGAGTAAAAAGGGAGAAAAAGGAAGGGGAGAAAGAAACGATTTCTTAGCGTGGAGCGGGAAGACGGGACTACCATAGGGGATATTAGCAAATTATACACTTTTCTTCAAATAATTATAACTACCGGTATAAGTGTCTCCTGGGCGTTACTGGGTTTTTTACAAACCGGTCCATGTCCCCAACGGCGAAGTGCATAGAGACTATCCTGGCTCGGTTTATTTTACAGGTAAATTTAGGTGTCTATAAATTCCATAAAACCTGAGCATTAATGTACTTTGCTCTTATTTTTAGGGAATTAAAGTACGAAACTATATGGTACCTTTTCTTTCTATAGTAGTACCCTATGTTTCAAAATCTTTTTAAATTTAAGATGTTATATATCACATTGTCTATTTTCTCAGGTTGGGCCAAAAAAAAAAGAAAAAAAAAGAAGAAAAAAAAGAAAAGAAAGGGAACTTTTACCCCAAATTGGAAAGAAAGAAGACCGAAAAAAACCCAAACAAAAAGGGTTTTTTAGTCATTTTTAGCCCTTTTTTTTTTAAGACGGAGTGGTGTGAATAGGTTGGTGCACTCGAAAAGATTACCTCTTCTTTTATTTTTTTCTAGGAACACCCCAAAAGATGATTCTAAATGGCCAGCTGGTTTGTTCTCTTTTTTAATTAAAACCGGGGCGGACGTCTGATACTCTCTCCCGTTAATCCACCCTGTGTTGGTTTCTGTGTTCATAAGAACTGTAGTGAAAATGTTTTTTGCGGAAAATGTCAACCTTTTTATGCTGTGGTTGTTATGTTATATACATACGGGTGGTAAGCTGTGGGGAGCATGTTGTTAAAAAACCGATAAACGGTTGGCACCAGAGGGGGACATTTTGGAACTACCGCGCCGTCTTGTGTATACCCCCAGATCCAACCCCTTCCCCTCTCCCAACCTCCCCACCGTCTCTTCACACCCCGACCTCTTGCATACTAAAACCAGATAAGTAAACCCCCAGACCGTTTTTTGTGCGAGAGCCCTTCATGAGTTTCGGTTGTGTCGCAGCGGTGTGATTATGTGTCTTGCTTGTTAACACCCGATTTAGAAGTTTTAATTGGTGGATAGGCACGGAACCGCCAGTTTCTATGTATTAAATTTTTGTAAAAAAAAAAAGAAAACGAAGGGAAAACCCAAACGGTTTAAATATTGAAAATACTTTTATTATCAACCCGACCTTTATAAATTTGTCGAAGGGGGGTCAATTACCATTTTTTATAAGGGGTATTTGACATTTATAAAAATGGTATCGTAATTAGGAATCCTCTATTC
>MEJB01000172.1:36598-47155 GCA_001752375.1 Rhazya stricta
TTCCTATTGTTCTTGCATAAAACTAGTAGACAAATGTTTTTCCGAAAATGTTAACTTTATATTTAGCTTTATATTTTATTTAATATATTGTACATTTGATCGATTTAAAACGATAACGTTGACCAAAAGCGAATTTTCGAACTACCACAGTCTTATAAGTTTCCATTCAGTTTAAAGATTCTAAAAGCTAAGTAAGATTTTTAACTTAATGTTTAATAGTAACTTCAAACGTCGTGATTTTCTTACTTTACACGAATTTTACGAGTAATGATCATAGCCGAACAGTTCTATGTTTTAATTTTGTAAAAACAAGAAAAAGAAACCCAACGTTAAATATTAAATACTTATCTCCACCCGACCCTTATAAATGTCGAAGGTCAATTACATTTTATAAGTATTTGAATCTTATAAAATGGATTCGGTAATAGGAATCCTCTATTCCGAAAAAAAAGTCAGAAGAGTCTTTTCGTCTCTCTTTGTTGAGTGTCCATCTAAGGTTCGGTTTTAATTTCCAGAAAGGAATCAAAGTAAGGAAAAGGATGGCTGGCGAAAGTACAGCGGGAAAAAGAAAAGGAAAAGGGAAAATGACCAAAATATGTAAACTAACATAGAAGGCACCAAATATTTTTCTCTCTCTTCATCATCTAAATCTCAGCAAAATCCACAAGATCTTCTTTACTTCTTCTCCATTCGACTCATTTGACAATTTTGAAGTAAAAGTTTTTTTTTTTCCCATTTTACTGTTGAAAACCAAAGCAAGAAGAAGTCAAACCATTTTCAAAAAAAAAAAGGTGATCTTATCTCTACCGCTATATGTAAATCAAATTTCTAAACTTGTATCCATGATGATATCTTGCTTCCATATACTACAAATCATGAATTAAGAGGTCTCTTCTCGTCTGTAAGTACAGTAAACAATATCTGTGATGAGATTGTTTAAGTTAGTCTATCAGCATACGTAACAACAACCTACCTTGGCAAACATTTTGTCATGGCGCCCCTCTATGATGGCCAATATTAATAATCTTTACATACATATAGACAATCATCAAGTTTTGCTAATAGATTATCCTAAAACTTTTTCCTATTTGCAAATGTATAAATAAATACATATGTAAAAGAGACTTTATATACGTATGTATTAACAATCTCTTTTGAAAAAAATAATAATAACCTCAAAATAAGGAAGAACTTAAGGCAAAAATACTCTTAAAGGAATTAATAACAAACGTGGTTAATCATGATCATTCCTTCTCAGACTTCTTTATGGATAGCGAGTCCACTAGAAGTCGAGATATAAGTTGTCCCTTACATAGATGAAAAGACAATGAATAAAGTCGTTGTCTTTTCCCTAGTTTGTTTTCCTTCACTTTTCCTATTCATCACAGCTTACATGACAGGAATTGAAATTGTTACATGAGTGATTGGAGTTGACTAGCAAAGAGAGTAGAAAAGGAAAAGAAAAAGGGAATATGAATAAAGAAAGACAGTGAATTTTTGACTTGGAATCTATCTGTGAGTTGTCTATGCTTTTCTTTAAGAAGACTGGAAACTAAAGCCTTATCTCCTAATGGGTTAACCCTCAGGTAAAATATTCCAAGGTGGTTTCACATGTACCGACTTTTAGCTGATGATCATCAATATTTTACATTAATCAAGCCTGGTAAACTGGGGAAGCTGTAAAATATTCATTGTTCTAGATGATGCATTGTTATNAAATACGTTCCTACAAAACCAAATTGATATATGATTAATATTTGTTCAATAAATCACAATTACATGTAAAATTCTATTGAATTAAACTCTTAAAATACCCTATAATCTAGAAATAAAACTAATGTATCAATAATGCCTTTCTCACGGCGATAATCCAGCTAGGATCCCAATAGTAGATCTGCTACAATTTATTGCACAATAATTGAAAAGTGAAATAGCATGAGATCATACACAATTATGAATAATAAGATACAAATAATGGATTCGTAAAGATGACAAATGATTAAAAGGCATAAATATAGTATATCAATAGAACATATAATAAYAATACTATTCATACATATTATGCTTCAATTTGCTAGAGAATAGTAGCTATTTAACTATTCATTTTTAATATTTACACTGAACTCCTGAAAAAGTTTTTCCTTTATATCAGCCGGCACTCATTTCTATGTCAGCCAATCACCCTCGTATATTCCCTTCAAGATCATAATCATATTGTGTGCAACTATTTACTGTTTCTTAAACCTTAAAGTTCAAGTGCAAAAGCGGTTCACGAAGTTGTAATAGACTAATTTATCATTGAAAAGATATATAGGTATGAGTTTGACATGCCAATGGTCAGTTCAATGATGCATAAAAGCATTACCACGCTACAATAAAAAAGATCTTGATGGTAAAAAATAGTATTAAAATATGAGTTTGATTTGATTGGTCATGAATTCATCATTCATATAAAAGTAACTAATAACAAGATTTAGGGAGTTGAAAAAGGATAAACACTTAAATAAAAATGAAAAATTAAGAAAATCGATTATCGAGATTTAGGGAGTTAACTCATCAAAATGATCATTTCTTCTCCGACTTCTTCGTGGGTAATGACTCCACTGCATTTAAGCTATGCCCTTTAAATTAGAGGAAAAGGACCTTAACGGCCTCCTACCTTTTCCGGCTTTTGAGAGCAACCTCGAGACAATGAGATCAAAATATTTGGTTAATTATGTCAAACACTTAAGTATATAATGGGGAAGCACTCCGATTGGAACTTACAAGGAAGAAGACTCCCTTGAAGGAATTAATAACAAGATTTAGAGAGTTCAAAAAGGATAAAAATGATTGATTATGTCAAAATACTTAGAACATTAAAATTAATAAAATCAATTAGAACACGTCTTATTCAGAGTGACCCTCTCGTTCTCCAAGTTCTGGGTCAGATAGAATATTGTAAGTATACTTGAAGAATGATATGTTGTTGCATGATGGATCGTTTTACCAGTATTCTCACTGTCAATAATAAAAATAACATATGAGTTTCCTTGTATAAAATAAAATAAAGTCGCCATTTCTTATGAGATTAACCATATTAACAAACTAGTAGATTGTGGCTTGAATGGCAGTATCCATTAGTACACCATTCCTTTTTTTCCCACTCAAGTAAAGCTTTCAAAGAGTGCCAACAAATTGTAGCGAGTAAAGACAAATTAAAAGTGACTGAGGGTAAAACTCTTTGAGAAGTTGTGAACTGTGATTAATTTAGATTTAACGAGTTACTTATCGAAAAATATACAATTCCAATTTCAATTTCTAGTTTGATCTGATCGTTGCCTCTGCAGTGCTATATATGTGGAGCTCAATTCACTGACTAGGAGAATGGCATCCCTAGAAAGCTGTTTCTCAGTGAATCTGGCACTAAAATCATCCATATGAATTATTCTATTAACAATAAAAGGGTAAAAGTTTAAGGATTAATAAAGCAATTCTGACATACATGATTAGCAAGTAATAATTAGTGTTTTACTCATTGAAATATCTAATATATATATAATATAATATGTACATTACTCATTAGATTATTTGGGTGAAAGTAAAATCAGTGTATAGGTCTCAAGTTTAAAAGAATTTTCCTAGTGACACTCTAAGAATGATAGAGTAGCTTTGGAACCACTTATGCGGAAGAAAGCGCTCATAGCATTGATAGATTCTCATAGTTTTTGGGTTATGGGAATTCAAGTCCATAAGTTTAAAATGCACTGAGGAAATATAGGAAGGGAATTCAAATAGATTTAAATTTTAGAAAAGAAAGACAACAATTCACTCATTTAAAAAAAAAAAAAATTTGATATGTAATTTTAATAAATTATAAATTTATAATGTCAATTAGAATAAAGGGTTATGTAACATATTAAAAGAAAATTATTATCTTATCATTTTATAAAAAAATATTAACTTAGCTAGTTAACTTGACTCGGGGATGAAAAAAAAAATTACTATTAATAAAAGTTATTATTTTATCAAAATTTAATTTTAAAGATTCCATTTGATAAGGGAAAGCTGATAATTTATAAATGCAGTCTCTCTGGTTTTACATTGTCGCATATATGAATCCTGCTTGGACACCGTCGGCGGCCGGGATACAAACTGAATGTCGACGCCTCCTCGAGGAATATGGATTGGCTGAGCCAACATTCGAAGTATAGTGGTGGCACCAAAATAAATTTTCAATTTTTTTATAATAAAATATCTTTATTTATGGGATGATAATTTAAAATTTTATTGCACTACATAAACCTTAAAATGTTAGAAGATCTTCAAGAAATAATCAAAACAATCTAAATATACAATATGCATAATAATCGTAATAAGATTCGTCAAGTTAAAAACTTTAGAAAATGTTTTATACTCAAGAAATAGCTCTAGGCGGCAGTTTCCCATTTAATTATATAATTCATGAAACACCAAAGAATTGGATTTTGAGCATTAATGTCTTTTGTCATAATTTTCCTTTTGTCTCTGCATTTCTCCTTTTCCACACAAAATCAGTGGTGGCATTCTTGAGATCTTACCAAATCTTGGAGGAAGAAGAAGCCAATATTTACAAAATTTCAAAATCCCTGAGCCCAGAAATCTCATTTTCTTCTTGGTACTCACCAGAAACTGGAATATACCATATCAAACACCCTCTATTAGCCTTCCTTCCGATCCCTTTCTTGACGTTGCTTCCTTCATTTTTACACAGAAACACAATGGGTGCCCAGCTCTTATTGATTCTGTGACAGGGTTCTCAGTATCTTACTCAGAGCTCCTCCCATTGGTCAAGTCCATCTCTAGTGACCTGCACCAAATGGGAATTTCACAAGGTGATGTAGTATTATTTTCACTTCCAATTAATTTCATGTTCTTGAACTTTGATTCAAAATCTGGAGACTCTAAACATTCAATAATTTCATTTTAGTTGCCATCGTAGTAATCAACTGCAATTCAGTATATAGATATGTTCCTCTTGATAGGCGAAGATACGTTCCTGTTGCATAATACATAATTCATCAAAATTATGTTGATGAATACGTTCCTCCATGTTGCAAAGATATGTTCCTCTTGTTAGGCAATTCAATACGTAGTAATCAACTGCAATTCAGTACATAGAATTTTTTTGATGGAATTTTCCTTGGGATTAAGCCGTTACAAAATTTGCGATGAATTTGTAACAGATTTCTCAAAATTATTAACATGAAACATTCCATCGCAAATCCATCTCAAAATTTCCATAGGATATCAATCCGTTGCAAATTTGTAAGGGATTTACGACTTATTAACACATTTTAAAAAGTAAATTTACAATACTTTTCTCGCAAATTTTGAAAATTTTAATTTTATCATTGAAAAAAAATCCGTCTCACATTTGCGAGGGATGTGCGATGGATAGTGAGAAAATCAATTTTGTTAATTTTAAAAAAAAAAATCAGTGGCAAATCCCTCGCAAATTGGTGAGKAAGTGAAYGGATTATGAAATAATGATTTTGTTTCTTTTTCCCTAAAAAATTCTGTTGCAAATTTGTGACTACTTGTGAAAAAAATTGTTTTTTAAAAAAAATTCGTTGCAAATCCGTTGCAAATTTGCTTGGGAAATACAAAGGATTTGTATATCCGTCGCAAACCCCATTTTTTCTTGTAGTCAAGGAACTTGCTAGAGCAAAGGAAAAGTATTTTCCTAGAAAAGATTTTATCCTGATTGGTAGCTAAGGAAAAAAACTATAATAGAAAATGAGGAAATAGGTTTTCCTCACAAAAGTGTGAAGAAAAGGAAGAAGAAAAGAAAAAGTAAAATAAAGTTGTAATTTGTCTCAAGAGGAGGAAGAAAACTATAATAAAAAAATGATAAATTTGATCAAAAATATAACTATATAAGAGGAAAACTTTATGGTTCTTTAAAGAGTTTCTCTCTCTTCCAAATTCTCTCTAGCAAACAATTCATTTTTCTTCGATATAACAATCATTTTGCATTTTTTTCATAGTTTCTCCAATTAAAAGTTAGTAATCATTTTAATCTATCTAAAATTTTGATTTTTTTCCCCCTTAAAAGTATGAATTTTTTAGCTTAAAAGTTTTATTTCCTAAAAAAGATTTTGACGAACCCAAGATCTAGCCATGCCAAACCCAGGTGTGGCTCAATCTTAGGTGACACAGGGCGATACGGGTGACCTTGTCTGAGTTGACAAGTTTTACTTTATATTTTTTGGGCAGTTTTTATTCAATGTTTCTTTGATTAAAGGTTATTAATAGTTATAAGCTATCTAAAAATGTGATTCTTTTTACTTGAAAAATGTGAGTTTATACCTTAAATTTTGATTTTAAAAAAAAATTGAAAACAATTTCGACAATCCCATGATTGGGCACGTCACACTATGTAGTTCGCTTGATCGAATCCGAGTAGATTGATTTCATTTTTATTTTTTATTTTTAATTTTTTGATTTTCTAAAATATCAAATGCGCTAAACGTAGTGCATTTTTACTAAATATAATGATACGTTTCATTAAAATACCCTATATAAAAGAAAACTTTTATTATTTTTCAAATCATTTTCTTTCTCTTCCAAATTCTTTTAGCAAACAATTTATTTTGTTTGATTAAAATTTAATTTGCATATTTTATTCAGAGTTTGTTTATGTTAATAATCGTTTTAATGCATCTAAAAAAGTAATCTTTTTCCTTGAAAATGTAGGTTTATAGCTTAAAACTTTGATCTAAAAATACTTGAAGTATTTTGATGAACCAGGATCGAGCCACGTCAAACCCAAGTCTGCCCCAATCGTGGATCACATCGGGCGTTTTGTCTGACACTATCCGGATAGACTTTTTTCATTTTTTATAGCTTTAAAATTTTTATTTTTAAAATTTTCTATGTTTAAATTTCAAATTTGCTAAAAGCAATTGATATTTAGTAAACCTAAGGATATGTTTAACAAAAAATACACGTGTATAAAGAAAATTTCATTATTCTTCATATCACGCATGAATTCTCCATTCAAATTTTCTCTAGCAAACAATTAGTTTTCTCGTGGATTTCAAAATTAATTTATAATTTTTCTTCAAAGTTTCTCCAATTAAATATTAGGGATTTTCTAATCTATGTGAGTTTTTAGCTCAAATCATGATTAAAAAAATGAAAAYGTTTCSACRAARTTGAGTTGACAGGGTTTGTTTAATTTTTTTAATATTTTGATATGTTAAATTATTAAATTTTTTGAATCTTTAATATTTTCCTTTATTCAACATAAAATTAATTCATATAGCTTCATATTATTATTTAGAAAGACTAAAATTTAGAAATATAAGTATATTTAATTTTTTAATTATGTTTGATTTTTTCATGTAACATAAACATTTCTTATTTTGTCTGAGTATTTTACTAGTCGAGACTGAGGATAAGCCAAACTCAAACAATTACGAGCTTATAATGGTTATAAATTAGTAGAACAAAATATGAAACTTGACATGTTATTCTTAAAAAAAATTAAGTTTGAGTTTATTTTTTATTTTCAAAACTACTAGAATAAATATTAGCTCCATTTTTATTTCATAACTAATGGAATCATTGTATTTTTTTTCTTAATATTTTCTGTAGTTAACCAAATAATCATTGCAACATATCTCCTACCACAAGCTCTTAACTATACTACTTTCTTTCGGTATAAGTTTAGCAGAGCAATTACAATCATTACTCAATAATATATGGAGGTGAAAGGCTGACAGAATTACCAAAATAACCACAATATCTCCTGCCCAAAAGCCCAGCGTAACCGAACTTCTATTTTTTTTAACAACGAATATGACAGTCCTTTTATGAAAATTCACTTCCAATGCAAAGTTAGGAAATAATATAAATCATCCTCTACATGAGTCTCATAAAAAAAAAAAAAAGATTTAAATAATCTTAGAAATACAAACTTGTATACAATAATAATGGAATAAATTCTTTTAATATGTCTTCCTAGTTATATTTAAATAAAAAATATAACATGATATCCGAATTTTATAGAATCAAGAAATAAAATTTATTTGTTATAATACGCAAGATTCTATACATCAATACCATATAAGATCCAGATTTTCATTATATAAAATATTATTCTGCTTTATTCTCGGTAGAAGATGCAGAAAGCTGAATCTTACTATTCTTCAAAGCTATTATTGCATCTCTCATATTGAACCTTTCTCCAGGATGTTCCAACAACAACACAATGCCAATTCCACAATGGACTTCATACATTGAAGCTTTTCACCAAAGTATTCATCTGTTGGAGTTAACAAGTTTGGATCCACAATTTGGATTATAGAATTAGGCAATGAATCAGTTACAAAATGTTTTAGGCTAAAATCTCCATGAAACTCTTCATCATTAGGATTTCTTCCCGAAAAGGTATCCATAAGCAAAATACCAAAACTATATACATCGCATCTTGTTGTTACCAAACCAATTGTTCCATATTCTAGAACAAAATACAAACAATTACTTTAGAAAATACAGTGATTTAATCCTTTCAGATAAAAAAATAAAATCTAGAAGTGGAGAATATGAGCTTTACATGGTGCCACATAAGCAAAAGTTGCGTCTTGGTGTGGGCAAAGCTGATTCCATCGCCCGATAGTTTTGCGAGTCCAAAATTGCTGATATGGGCAATCATACTTTGTCAAATAAAATGTTACTTGGTTTGGATCACGCTGAACTAAAGATACTAAACAATCGTGATGGAGATATTCCAATGCAGAAGCAATCTATATTATTGTGTTCAATCGTTTCAACATATCTAACGAATGGTCTTTTGACTAAAACCACTTCTCAAGACTTCCATTGGGCATATATACTCTATATCAAGGCCTTGAAGTCAATGTTAGAGCAACTACTGATTATTTTATAAGATTTCTGTAACGAATACTGCGTACAACTTCACATTCTCTATCAAAACTTTTGAATGCGTCCAACTGCAAATTGAAAACCTTTACCGCTACTATTTCTCCATTCTTAAGAATGGCTTTATAAACAGAGCCAAAACCCCCTTTACCAATCAGATTGGCTTCACTACATCCTTTAGTTGCTTGCAGTAGCTCATAGCATGAAAATTTCACTAGTTGCATCACTTCAAATTCGTTTCTTTGGTTTGGACCCTTGTGTTGCTTTCTCTTCCTCCATCGAAATCTATGCAATAGAAATGCTAAGGCTAAAGCAATAAGAACCAAAGCAACAATTCCTAACAGTGTAAAAAGGACAATTCCTGTCGTTTTTCTTCTTGTCGACTTTTTGTAGGAGTTACGAGTACATAATGGGACACCAAACTCAAGGCTGCCACAAAGTGCTTAATTGGTTGAGAAAGATAGACTTGTGAGTTTTTGAAAGGACTATCAGATGGAATTTGACCACTAAACTCATTGAAAGAAACATTGAAGTAAATTAGATATTGAAGTGCCTCCACTGACTTGGGGATCGGACCAGAAAGATTATTTTGGGAGAGATCTAACACCGCCATACTAAACAAGCTACCAATTGATGGAGGAATTGATCCCTTGCAATATGTTATTTGCCAAAGAAATACTAACCAAATTTTAGAGGCTTCCAATACTATCGAATGTTGCCGAAGAAGTTATTCACTGAGAAGTCTAGCATCATCAGTACTCTTAGATTAGCAATTTTTGGAGGTAGAGATCCAGAAAAGGAATTTGAGGACAAGTTGAGCTCCAATAGATTTTGTAACTTCCGCAAGCTTGATAGTATGCTCTTTAATCTATTTTTTCTAGGGAAAGATACCTCAATGAAGAAATATTTTCAATACATTCTGGAATGGATCTGAAAGTTGATTTCCATATAATTGTAGTAATCCCAAAGTTTGCAGCTTACAAAAGCTACTTGGAATTGATCCTGTGATTTGGTTGTTGCTGAACGCTATCTGTTGAAGATTTTGTAAACCTTAGACTGTTGTTGGAATCATCCCAGTCAACTTATTGTCAAATATAGCAAGATCAACTGAACTGCTCAAATTGCCAATTTCCTTTGGAATACTGCCCCTTATTCCACAACCATAGGCTTCAAATTTCTCTAGATAAGTTAAAAGCTGTCCAATGGTATTTGGAAGAGCAACATTAAGAGGATTATAACCGACTGATAATTGCCGCAAATGTTTGCAGCTTGTTAGAGAAGTAAAGAAGCTCAATTCTGCAGAGATATAATAATTCATTCATTAAACAGAATTGCTCAAATATAAAAGTTTTGGAAATTTATAACTATGTATAGAATGTAATTTGTATACCAGGGAGTTGAGATGAATCTGGAATGGAGCCAGGATCAAGACCTCTGAGATTATTTCTATTAATGTAAAGTCTTTGAAGATTTGGTAGCCCATAACCMATACTTGATGGAAGATTGCTGGAACGATGATTAGCAATGATAATTATCATTCTTAGTGATGACAAGTTGAAGATCCCAATTGGTATTTTGCCAATAATGTTATTAAATGATAGTTCCAGTTCCACCAAACATTAAAGGTTGCTGATTTCTTCTGGTATCAAA
>MEJB01000662.1:2436-46762 GCA_001752375.1 Rhazya stricta
GGGAAAACCAATCTTTTAATCTCAGTAATTGGGCTTGAGGTATCATTTTGTTTTTGAAATCAAGGATTTTGGGAAATGATGAATTATCCATGTGACTAATGAATTCATGACCTATCAAATAAAATTCAAAGCGTTTTTACGGCCAAGATTTCCTTGATTGTGGTGTGATTATGCTTTTCTGCATCTTTGAACTAACCACTAACATGTCCACAATAGTAATTTTTCTTCATTAATTTCCTCAAGTAAGATGGCACTCCAATGTTCATCACTTGCACCTATYTGTAAGATGCTYAGACCTGTGGTTGGAACCCTGAGAGGCATTAGTTGCTTACACATTTCCTTCAAGGCTTTGACGGCTTTGGTTTGGGCTGTGGCCCAAGTGGGTGGATGTTTCTTTAAGAGTTTGGATAACTAGCTTGTATGATGAGAGACTTTTGGTAGGAAAGKTTTTACGTAGTTGATGATACCAAGGAATTGTTGAAYGTCCTTTTTTGAAAGATTTTCATTAGGAAACTRRGAAAGGCTTTCAACAAGATGAGGWCCWGGTTGAATAGCTCCATTGGCAATTTTCATGCCAAGTATTCAACTTCAGAAAGACCTATGTGGCTCTTTTTCTCTGAGAGCATGATACCATGAGAATTACAAATATCAAAGAATTGGGTTAAAAGTTTCTCATGATCTAGCTCATCCTTATTGAAGAGAAGGACATCGTCAATGTATACCAAAGCAGAAGACAGTATTGGCTCAAAGAGTTTTGACATCATTTTTTGAAAAACAAATGGAGCAATCTTTAAACCAAATGGCATGATAGTCCATTGGTATTGAGCATTAGGAATACAAAAAGCTATTTTGGATCATTCTTCARGAACAATTCTTAATTGCCAAAACCTGCTTTTAAATCAAGTTTTGAAAAAACTTTTGCCCCTTGTAAATGTTTAATAAAATGGTTTTGTATGCTAGGAGAAGGAAATTTATCATCTTGCAAAAATTGATTTAAAGGCTTATAATCTATGACAAGCCTTCTCTTTCTTCTAATTTTCTTACTTCTTTTCTTCACATAAAAAGCTTGACATGCCCAACTAGATTTAGTTAGTACTATCAAGTTTTGTTTTAAAAGCTCTTCACACTCAACTCTTGCTGGTTTAAGATCATCAGGTCTCATACCTGGGTGAGCCGCTTTTGTTGGATGAACATCCTAATTAACCTTAAAGGGAAGCTTAACAAAGAATTCTTCATTTTTACGTAATGGCCTTGGATGTTTGAATTTATCATATGAATGTGCATAGAGAGAAAGTAACTTTTGAGACATTAACTTAAATCTATCAGGTACTTCTGTGAGTGCAAATGATATAGATAAGGTTAGAATGAATGCTTAAAACGAATTCCCTTTGGTCTGTGCTTTACTGATAGCATCCCATCCAAGCAAAATATTATTTCCATAGAGTCCATTTCCATAGACCTTTAACCCAACAACACATTCAGAAAAGGATTTAATCCCAATGGGTCTCTTGGATATCAAGGTTCCCATATATCATAGCTATAGCCTTAATAGGCTTATTTTGATGTTAATAAAAAAACCTGCACATGTGGTTGACAAGTTATAGAAGTAACAGGCATTATAGGATAAACAGGAAAAGAATTATTTGAACTAAATCAAAGTTAGCATCAGAATCACTCCCTGTATCGGTGACTTGTATGGCAAATGCTGTATTATTATCTGGTCGACTTTGTTCAAAGTAAACTGATTYGAGATCTAAATCTGGATGATCTGCCATCATTTGTGAAATCATCTTCATTGCCTTTGGATTCTTCTGAGGACAATCTTTTGCAAAATATCCCTTTTGCTTACATATGTGACATTGATCTGTTTTAAAGCTCTTTCCAAATTTCTTCTTCTCGAAGTACTTCATAAACTTTCTGTCCTTTTTGGATAAAGATTTATTTTGGAATTTCTTCTTTCTGGCTGACTTCTTGYAGATACATTTTTCATGCTTTGAACACCAATCTCATRCTTTCTAGAACATGCTTTCTTGATGTGCTTCTCATTCTTGAAGTAATCAGCAATGACTTGCTAACTATGACATAAGCAGTGAGAGTAATCTAATGAATTTCTCCCATACCAAGATGTTCTAGGCTTCTATTGACTTCAAGAATGAGCCTTTCAATATTTGGATGCAATTTCTTGTGGAAGAGATGTCAGATAGACTTGCTTTAAATCTGGAGTTCCACCAAGACAGTAAAATGTTTTAGAAATTCTTTCAAAATGTTTGTTCAGATCAGCGAGTTTTAATGAACAATATTTCATTTTAAACAACATTTTATTTTAAAATAATCATGTCTGAGTTGTCTAGCATGCAAAGTTACATAGTTACATCCCCAATAAATTCTTTATACAAAAGTCCTAATGTTTCCTCACAAAAAAGACCGAACAATCTAGTTTGATTGTAAGAACCAAGATTAGCAAACCAATCATCCATTGAACTAGTTAGTCAGGAATAAAATTCAACAAGTATGTTAGGAAGAAATTCTCCCTTTTGTAGACTGGAATTTATGCAGGCAAAGAATTCTTGCAGTCTTTCTCTTCTTTTATTGACTGGAACATCATCCATTGTAAACTAAGGTCCTTTTGGAGCTTCTTTCTTTGCTTTTGGAGGTTGAGATCTACCTTGTGAACTTTCTGCTCATCTTCTTCATCAATGTCTTCAGAGACATATGGTTCTGATGGTTGTGGATCAGCCATAAARATAGCTATCACGTCTATYTGTTCATCTTCTGAAAAGCCTGAATTACCAAAAATATCATTATCATTTAGTGAATTTTCAATTTCAGAAGAGTAATTTGAGTCAGATCCCTGTGATTCATTTTCTTGAATTGTTTCTGGATCTGGAATTGGTTCAAGATTAATGGTAATCCCACTTGTATTTGCAACCATGAACTGTTGATGATCAGACTMCTTTTTCAAGGTTTCTTTAGTTTCCATTTTCCTCTTTTCTTCATCTCYACTGCTCTTGCAGTTTGGCACGTCCTTCTTTTTCTTTCTGCATTTCTTCATTTCTTCTTATAAAGAAATTTGTAGAAATGGGATGTTTAGAAGCTAAAAATTGTGAGTAATATCCTATTGTTGGCTGAGCTRTTACAGGAACACTTGGAAATATTGGAGAGACTAGGTTTGGAGTTCTCATGAAAGGAAATAGATAAGAAATATTTGACCCTTGTTCAATGAATRTTGGTGATGTAGGAGGTAATGAAGATGGAACACCCTGTGTCTATCTCTGTCTGTCTACATCTTCAATTTCGGCTTTGAGCTTCTTATCTCCTGCTCTTTTTGATCAAATACTGGACAAAAAAGTGTTATTCTGATCATATCATTTAGATCCCTGTCAAGTTGATTGAATCTATCAATCATTGATTGATAAAGTTTCTCTAGAGGATCTACTTTCTTCTTGATGACTTCTACATCAGAATTTGTTATGAATCCTATTAAGGATTTGATTTTGGGCTAAGGCATTTCGGGTTTGCCAATTAAGAACTTCATTTGATTCTTGGATAGGAATAGATCAACCCATATTATCAACTACTCTTGCTGTAACAAAAGAAGCTGYGGTGATCTTTTCCYTRTCATCTTTTCTCTTTCTAGGGGTGGAAAATTAGAAATAAAGGAAAACATTATACATGGTATCGAGTTGGCTTTTTGACATATGGTGATTTGTATGCTGAACATATTGCCAACATAGGTGGAGCTAGAACTTTTAAAAGATCATAGATGGATGGCATCCTTCTTGGCTCAAAAGGTTCATAGATATCCAAAGTAGATTTTTTTTGTTCTAAAACCTTTTGAGATCTATCAAGTTCATYATCAGGATAAGTAATGGCCATCGTGCAGGTTCCCTTTTTCTTCTTTTTAGATCTATCCTTTCTTGGAAGATCCTCATCAGAATCATACTCATCACATGAGCAATCTGGATCACACATTCCTGTACCAGGAACATTCCATATAAAGTGACCATTTATTTTCTCAGTATATGAGGGATTTCCTTGTGCATCAAAAGAATGGAYTGGAACCTTTTCTTTCCATCTAGCTTCTTTACTATCCATTGGTTTGATCATCATCTCTGAAAAAGAAAGMCTTGGGSCTTCTTCTTCTGGAATTATGAATTTCTGAACCACCTTTCCGTTAGGAAGTCTAAAAAGTACAGATGTAGTTGCATGTACTGTTGTTGTTGATAGAGCTTTCCATAATTAATAATCCACTGTGTAGGRATTAATTTATGAAGATCTGTCCTTTGGATTTATCTGGGTATTTCTACAATTGTAGAGACATCATTGTCTGTATCAGCCAGAACCATCAATGCATTAGATGAGCCTTTCTTTTGTAGATCCAGTGCATGGTTTTGTAGCCTATACACCATTTGATGATGTAAAATGGCCATGATAGCAGTTTCTACTTGCTTCGCATCGAAGATTTGGATCTGAACCTTTAATGCTATTGAAAGATTTAGATCATTCAAAGAGATAGCACAATTGGGAAATAGTGTTAAAATAACACTTCCATAGTTCAGAGTCGTCACTGCTRAGCCTACTGCACRTACTTATAGCTAGTAAACCTGGAATCAAGTAGAGCAACTTTGGCAGAAACAGGAAGTCCCTTTCTTCCACTAGAAATTAGACTAGACGAATTACTCCACAGTGAAGATGAGACTGGGCAATCATCTCAGGCATAATATTTAAAGTAATATATTGTTCATGAGTAGAATAAAGTATATAACACTGACTCATACTTGAGGACTGACAGTATTCTTTCATAGCAGGACTACTAGACTTAATCAATTGACGAATAGATCCAATACAAGGAGGAAAACTACCACGAGATCTATATATATTATAAGGATAGGCRATATGATATGGTTTGAGATGAAGTAAGCTATGGATAGGGTTTGTAGGAACCTTCCCTATGGTCATATTCTCACACTCCTCTATCGCTATCTTAATCTTTCTTTGGATACTATTCCTTCCTCACCGTCCWCTAAGTCTTTCAAACGACCTAATCTACGCAAGATGGCAGGTCTTGGTGACATTGTCCCATAAGGAGATATGGGTGATAAGGATGATGATGCRGGGGCAATGAATGTGGAAGAAGGCTTACCTCTCATGCACGAGGAGATTCCACCTCAAGGAAGTGAGCTTCAAATTTGGTATGCAAATGATGAGTCTGATCTTTGCCATATTAACATTTCACTTAGCCTACTTCATCGATATCATGTGAATTTGAGGACATCCGTTGATGATTCTATCTAGACCATTAATGCATGACTTGACAGATTTGGCACATAACTTTCCAAGCTGCAAGAGTAGCTTTGAGCCTTTATGAGTCACACTTCCACGAGCCTCTCTGCTCATGATAATGATATTGCGGATGATAGTGCGTAGTTTAGACATTTTCGAGTTTTATTTGAYCTTTTCAGCTTTTCTCTGTTTTGATATGACATTAGTGTTTACKAGACTTATGATTGATGACATCGTTGTTTGCATTGTTTCTTTTAAATAAGTATTTCCCTTTAATTTGATACTTTTGTTATTTCAATTATTTACTCATATCTTAGCCTATTTCAGATAYGGTATGTTGTCTTATTTTACCAATTCAAAGGGTTTTGTGCCACACTTTTCCGTATTTCTACAAACTTTTTGTACTAACCTTTTGCTGACCATAAAAAGGGGGAGAGATTATGTTCACAAATGCAAATGAGAAAGAAAATTTAAAATTGAAAGTTTTACCCTTATCCTATTGAGGGGGGAGGGTTTTTAATTATTTAGAAAGGGGGAGTTTGCTAATTCCTTCTTACTCTCTTTTGCAAAATCAATGTTTTGTCATCACAAAAAAGGGGGAGATTGTTAGGAATGAGTGCCTAATTACAATCAACTCTTTTTGAGAAATAACAAAACATTGAAATACACTAATGATCTTTGTGAAAGTTTGATCTTACACGTAGGAAGTGCATCAATGAGATTGTACAATGAAAGGAGGCTCAAAGAATACAAATTTACAAGGAAAAGTCAGAATGCATCAAATCCAATGCACATTGAAGGTTCAACAACTTTTGAAGACTTGAAGACAATTAGTTTAGTCACAGTTAGTTAAGTTTTATAGTTTTTGTTTATTATTGTGGCTAATCCCTTTGCGATTTTTTTTAATGTTATAAAGCTCATAAAATGTTTTAAAACATCTTTTTAAATCACCTCCATATCTTAAGCAAGTTTTAAAATACACCAGCCTCACATATGATTGCTTTTTGAACCTTAAATGTTTCATATTTATCATAGTGAATYGCTTATTGCTCATCATTTTTATTGATCACCTTTTTAAGACTGGTTTAAGAACATATATTCATTGAGGGTATAAATCGTACTTAGAGGCCTAATTCACCCCACTCTTGGGCATTTCAATATGACTGATCAGGAAAAGGCAAAATTAGTACCTTTGAAGAGYAGAGCTTTTTGATTGTTACGTAATAAAGGATAAATATTTTCCTTAGTAATTGATGAACCCTATGAGTTGAGTGGTTGAATTCTAGAACTTCGGGACAGAGCCTATTAGAAGGATTGTTGCCCGAAAAGAATAGAGGATTGAATTTAACAAAACTTCCTTTCTTAGTTGAAAAGCCTACTTCAGTCCATTGCAATGCTCTTAATTATGATACAAGAATGCTTATGTTTCCTTTGCAAAACTTTATGTCATTCACACGCATATTACTTCATTGAGATTTTAATAATAAAAATTTATAGAAAATTTAAATTGTGCATTCTCTTGTTGTTGATCTTTGCAATAGTTTARATAGATGGATAGAGGGATTCAAGAGGCAGATAATTGTCGAGAATTTCAATGAACCATCAAATATAGAGTTAGGTGTACTCTCTTATCATTGTAATTATAGTTGATGGCTCATGGAACTAACATAACCTCTTTAAGCTATATATCAAGTTTGGAGGTATGCCTTGATCAAAATGATTTCAATTGAGAATTTATTGGTTAGACATAACAACTAATTGTAATRTTTCCTCTTATTCTAGATACATGCTTGCTTACGAAGCCTAGGTTTGCTTAGTGGTTGCTGGCTCAAGGAACCTTGGAGGAAAAATTCTATAAGATTTAGGTATGAGTAAGAAGTGTTAATCTATAGATTATGTAATTTCTTACAAATGCCTTAAAAATTAAGATACCTCCAAAGAAGATGAGAAAAGGACATGTTACAAAGGTGGTTGAGAAGTAAAATGTTCAAGGAACTATCTTGAAACTAGGAAGGCTCTAATTGATGTTGACCACCATCAAACATTGGATCTTGTTTCCATTGGTGACTAGGAAGGCTCAAATTGATCAAGAGATCATAGGAATATGTCAATGTTTGATGGTGATCAATATCGTGATTCCATGAAGAAAACATGATATAACTCACAACAACTGTAACACCCCCAGATTGGAAACTGCCCTAACCCGAAAATGTTACTAACTTTACTMACTCTTATGTTGGAAAAACTGTGCAAAACAAAAATCTGAATATTTTTAATACAAAAGGTTTATAAAAATTTCAGGGAAGTTTCTCTGTAATATTAACATTTACTCCCTGTATACAATAAGAAAATTTTCCAAACATTTTCAACACTAACATATATAATGTGTTCAAAACCCAACAAACATCTAATGTTGAAATAACTTCCATTCGAACAATCTTTTACCAACTTAACACTTACATAATTAAAATTCAGCGGAAACTTGAAAGAATTTAATGCAAGACTAGATAAATCAATAAAATCGTTAACAATACATAAAAATTTCTCGATTCAACCATTTCCCTTATTCATTAAAATTTATTTAAAACATCACTTTCGGGTATTGCACACAAACGACCTCCACATACTAACTGGTTACACATCACCTGAAATGCAAAATGAAGGAAATGGAATGAGTTATAAAGCTCAATAAGCAAATTCCATGCATGAATGCATGTAAAATGCACTATATGTCATAAATTTTAAAATTTMACTTCCTCAATAAAAACTTTCTAAACATTTCCATTTCATAAACTTTCCCATAAAACTTTCGTTTCAAAATGTAAGAACTTTTCAAACCTTTCCATTTCATTAAAGTCGAGAGCTCAGTTGGTGTAACGCCTAGCCATTAAGTTTGGAGTGGACCATTATTCTTTCGAACTTGATCACATTTTCTACTGGTAAAACCGCAAAGCGGTTAACATTACTTTAACTTTTCCTTCCACTTTTTCACCTCACAAGATGTGAACATTACTTACTTTCGTACCCTACAAGAGGGTTAGTTTGGCTACACAGGTCTCCCACGTCCCATTTCCCACTCAAATCTTTCATGGCTAGGTTTACACCACTTTCCAAAATCTTAACGTTTTCTGAAATAATTCATTCATAAAATTCTATTTCTTTTGAAATTTTATTTCCTAAAACATTTACTTTCTAAATGCATGAAGGACTTATGCTAAGAATGATGTAGAATACTATAAATACATGCCCATGACATGAACTACATAAATTTGTATTTAAACACCATTTAACATATTAACAGTAGGAAATATATTACATGAAATAATCCAATATAACCACAACCACATTACTCAATACATTCCAATATAATCACAAAATATTACACAACACAGTYCAATATAACCATAATATTCTTACGAAATATCATTCAATATAATCACAAACATATTAAACAATAAAATCCAATATAACCACAACATAATACACAAATGGGATAAAGTTGATGAGTATGGGGATTTACTTACCTAAAGTCCTTAAGGTTAAAATTCTACTTTAAATTTCAAAGCAGAGTCCCTTGACCACTCTTMATGTCAATGTGCCTGAAAATAACCTAATTATTATTACAAAAAGGAGATTCATTTAACATGATTGTCCCACTTTCAGACACTGCACTTATCCTACAAATGTCACTTATCCCTATTAATTTGTATTTAAATTTTGAATTTAACAACAMTAACATATCGAACGTATAAGTTATTTCATGTTTCTAAACTTTCGCTAACAAAGATAGTGTTAATCATAATCACTGTACATTCCTAAAATACATTCGTCATACTAATTTAAATACAATATTAAATTATGATTAAACATGATCTGTACAAATTTAAATACAACATTAAATCATGTAYAAACATAAAATTGTGTTTTTTACGATTATCTATACCAAACATAATCATATAAGTSATTTAATTACATTAAAYRAAACTGAGGCATCACCTTAATCCATAACAGAAAAGTAAACTGACGAACTATTCCATTTTGCACGGGCTGCAAACTTCAGCCACGTGCGCGTGTGGAGAAGTCTTGGGACTGGTCATAGCTTCTAACCGATTGTGACGCTGGTGAATCAACAAATCAATAGCTCTGATGGTGCAGYAGTTACGGCAACCAACTCAACCACCGTCTGTCGCGATTGTAACCGGATCCGTGCTATCCAGGCGGCACAGATCTGCAAGYAAGCAGATTTGATGGAAGCAATGGAGTAGCGTGTAGATGGCCAAGAGTTGTGCAGCTGTMCTGCAAACTTGATGAACGGAGCAACGGCTGATCGGCTTCGATCTGAGCAGATCTAAACATGACGAGCTCGAACCAAGGAYGACAACTAGTGAAGCGAGATGAGAGATCAATTCGAGCAGCTGCAAAATGAGTGGCGTCCTAGCAGAAGCACCACAAGGTAGGAAGATCCATGTGGCAAATCTGGACTCTAGAGGTAGCACGGCGATGGTAAGGAAGCGCAGCATCGGGCAGGAAGAAGGAAGAGGCCGGTGGTGAGAAGGAAAGAAGAAGGTGGCAGCGGTAGTGGGAGGGTGGCGGCGGCCATGGGAAAATGAAGAAAAACATGATGGGTGTTAGGTTTAGGTTAGGGTTTTAATTAAATATTTTTAAAAATCTTACATATGGGCCCTAACCAAAATTCTTTTGGGCCTCCCTCAACCTATAACTGACCTGGTTCAATAAATTTAAATTCTGCGGGCTTTCTTTTTTACCATAATTAGCATTAAGTTAGATTTTAGTTTTCGAATAAGGAACGAATGGGCTCTAACAAGTCGAGCCTACATTAACTAAATAAAAAAATTTTAAATCAATTAACAAGATAATTTCATAATTAAATAAATGTACTATTTGAACATGTGTTTTCTAAGCTCACACTGCACACGTGCTGCACTTACTGAGCTAGTGCTCATAGTTTCCTTTGTTTTTATAATGACAGGCACTGATCTCGAGGCGACGGGTTTTGGGGTTGAGAGCCAGGAATATTAAGTGCTAGATTAGCATTACTATCCTTAGTCTACTACGATGTATTTTGCGCAAAGCTTGTAATCTTACCCACTATCATTGTTAAGCTATACTTCCATTGTTTTAATATGGATTGTATCTTTTTGAGTGATAGTACTAACTGCTGAAAGGCAAGTAGTGACTCGTTCGGCCCCAATCATGCCTATGGGATAGCGGGGCGCCATAGGTGGTATTAGAGCCTAAGTTGTGAATCTAGAGGAACGCATRTGTATAGATGAGCCTAGGTCTCGAATCTAATAGGATTTGGGGATAAAATTACAAAGCCTAGATCTTATGCTATGAACCTAGCAAGACTAATGGATATAGTTGTAAGACCATAGGTGTGAGCATGCATAGAACTTAATAAGATAATATAGATCTATTTAATTAGGATTAAGTGCGTGATTGTAAGAAATGAAATATTGGAAAATTCCCGATAGGTCTTCGTGCTAGGAATTATACCTGAATCTGTGACTAACATGCTCGGCARTATTATTGTTGAGTCTGATACATTAGTGTGTACAAATATGGTACCTCAAACGCAAAAAAGTGGTCAATAGAATATCCCTAAACCGAGGGGTGGACAAGTTCATTTTAGAAATGCCCTAATTATAGCAAGTGGCAAGAGAGTCCAGATAACTCCAAGAAAGGTATACATATTCCCACACCCCCTGCRTACTAAGATCATGTGCAAGTATTGCGGCAAGTAGGGACATCAGGAAATGGAATGTAAAAGGAAAACTAACCAGTGTGTCCTGTGTGAAAGCTCAAACACTTTGCTTACGCRTTCCCTCTTAGAACTAACCCTTCTCAAGGAAGTCCAAATCCAGACTAGCAAGGCCTCAAGCCCCACAAGCAAATAGGTCTGGAAAGCCTCCACTTAAGGCTCGTGTATTTGTGATAGAAARGAGAGATGTGAGTGAAGATTCCTACGYGGTGGAAGGTACTCTATTCTAGTAGAYCGTGGATCTATCCATTCATTCATGGCATCGTACTTTACAATCAACCCCACTGAATTGATGTGTAGATACTTAGTAAGTACTCCGATAAAAGAACTATAATTGCCGATATGGTGAACTCTGGAGTGTGAAATTTTTGTTGGGAAGACTCTACTTCCTGGAAATTTGATAGTACTACTCTTTTAAGGATTATTATGTGATACTAAGTATGGTTTAGTTGTCTAGACATTATGCACACCTTGATTGTATAAGCCAGTACCGGATCATGTAATAAACGAGGCAAAAGTCAAGTTGCATCCGAACTTGTCATATGAGGAAAACCCARTACGAATATTGGATTCGAGTATTAAAAATTTACGGAATAAAGAGATTTGATTGGTCAAGATTCAATGGGAACATCATGGGATTTCAAAAGCGACATAGGAATCCGAGGATTACATGAGACAGAAGTACCCCGATTTGTTCCAGGTACRTAAAAAATTTTGAGGACAAAATTTCCTTAAGAGGGGGAGAAGGCAACGACCTGGATATTTCTAAAAGATAGAAACCGACGTAGGTTATGACATCACGAGTAGATTTAGTAAAAGATTTAGAAGGTTAGAAATAGGATATTATTAGGCTTAGAATTTGGGATAGGATGACACAGTTAGAATTAATCCAAACATAAACTCAGTTAATCGAATTTTGGAAAGTTCCTTTTCTAAAAATTTCGGCTCTAATTTTTTATTTAACCTTTGAAAACATTGYAGCTTTAAATTTATTCTATTTTCTAAATTCGATTTTCTCTACATTATTTTTGAAAACTATATATATTGTCTTTCTAAATTGATTTATTACCTTATTAGCTTATATTTTAGTCCAAGCCTTAGCTTAAAACTATTCTAGTTTACTCAAACTTCCATCGTGTTTGCTTATCTTCAACTTTGCCGATTTGTTCATCATCAAATCACAGCTGTTATCCTCAACTCTTGATTCAATCTTACTCATTAATCACCCACGAATGCATGTTAAGTATTTGATAGGAAATTTGCATGAGTTTGCATAGGTATGTGGCCCGTTTTTGTGAGTCTTTTAGCATGATTTTGCTACTTCTATTCATGAGTTGAGCTGTCCAATTCTGGGGAGCTCTTAGTCAAAAAACTGCAGTTGTTATGCTTTGAAATGTGCTGTCCGATACCATGAAGTTTTAGCTAGAAAATGGACAGCTAACCATGGTGAGTTATGAGGCTTTGGTGGTGGATTGCTTAGTGTTTAGATAGATATAAATTGGGGTGTCATTTTCCCATGTATTGAAGTAGTAAAGTTGTAATTGTTTTTTCATTCTTGCATGAGACTACATGCCAATTCCACTTCAATTCAGCTGATTTCATCTTCTCTTTTGTAGCCTAGTTTTCTCCGCCAATAACCTCTATCAACTGAACCAAGTTACTCACTCTTTTATACGCTAAGATCAGCCACATTTCTCTACTTCTACAGCAACCAAATTGCTTTCTTCAAAATCAAAACTTCTTTTTGTTCTCTACTTCCTAAAATAGCCGATCAAAACCCTTCTTTCTTCAAGACAATAGCCTTTCATGTCATCCTTAGTACACGTCCGTAACTTGTCATTATTTCCATTATGGTATTGTCATGATATAAGTATAGGGTCTCAAAAAAGTTTGGGTTTAAGTGTTTCATATTAAAAATTTCAGAAAACATAAGATATGGCCTTTAGGGTTTGCTTCATTCTTCTRGACGAACCAGTTGCATTCAAATTGATTTGGAAACCTGGTTTTTTGAAATTTAACTTGTGATAACAGTTAGAAAGCCACRAACCTTAGGAAGAGTTTAGTGCAAATTCCATTCAATTTCAACATGTAAAACTCAAGATATGAGTTGATCTTTACATGTGGTCAATCTGGCTGATTGAACATAAGTTGTACAATTCTTCTTTAAATCTACATCCATTCAGAACTTTTTAAGTTCATATTTTTGCATGGGTTTAAACCTTAGCATGTTAGGGTTATTTTGGCATCCATTTCATTCAGAAACCCTGAGTATTGTGGGAGTAATTTTCGAAATACCACAAGGTGTCCATTTTTGTGAAAACCAATTTCGAGACCTATCATTTTTATCCAAACATTTTCTGACCAAACTCATTTTATATAATTATTCTATAAGTTATATCATATCACATCTCAGCTCAGAAAATATCTATTTTGGAAAAATGATTCTTAAGACCGATTAAAYGATAAAGCCGAGTTGTTGTGAAACAGGTTTTTGAGTTATGACTTGGGTGTCGGAAATGACATTGGGTAGAATTTCTGATTAATCAGAATCATAGATGTGTTCCTTTGATTTTTTTAGTTCCAATAAAACATGCTTGTTTTCAACATAATCTAGATAACTATTATTTTGTCATGAGTTTCCTTCCGACTTTCAAAATT
Organism: Rhazya stricta; assembly: GCA_001752375.1. Taxonomy (NCBI): domain Eukaryota; kingdom Viridiplantae; phylum Streptophyta; class Magnoliopsida; order Gentianales; family Apocynaceae; genus Rhazya; species Rhazya stricta. The sequence continues at coordinate 16,160 of MEJB01000662.1, forward strand.
CCACGAAAATGTGTTTGTTCCCATTCGAGCGTACTCTAGCTATAGTTTCAATTCCCGTATGCTTGAAAATTAATTTTTCCTATCAACCATTTTATTTTAAAAAGTATTTTTGAACTCTCTTTTCTCGCAAAAATGTCTGCAGTTGTGACAACTCGAATTTTTCTAAAAGATAGAAACTAACGTAGGTTTTAATATTGCAAGTCGATTTCTAGAATATTTAGAAATAGGATATTGTTAGACTTGGAAGTTTGTTTACGATTATATTGTTAGAATAAATCTCGGCTTAGTCAATTTTTGAAAACCCTTTTCTTGAAATTCTAGCTCCGATTAACTTAATTTGACTTATTCTATTTTCTAAAACTGGATTTCCTTAACTTTATTTTAAGAACTCTATATTATTCTTAAAAATAATTTATTACTTTATAAGCTTTCATTTTAAATTTTAGCATTTTCTATTCTTCTCAAAGCACAGTGTTTGATTCAAAAATTCCAATTCAATCTTCACCATTAATTAACAACCAATGCATGTTGAGAAGCTTGCATAAATGTCTGATTTATGCATGAAAATTTCAGCTGCCAATTGTGTAGGCAAGCTGTCTGGATTTGGGAGATCTTTAGCACGAATTGATAGCTGTGTGCTGTCCAAATTACATGAGGAGATCAGCTAGAGAATGGACAAGTATCTAGGTGATTTGTCGAACTTTAAAGGAAGAAGTTTGGAGAGTAGGACAATTGTCCATTGAGGTGTCTCTTGCCTAGCAAAAAAAATGAATAAATAAAACCAGATTTTACTTCTTCAAAACAACCGGCAAGTCCTTCAACCAGCCCAGTTTCCTCCACCAATAACCTCCATAAATCGAACCATTTCCTTCACTTTTCATGCACCAAAATCAGCCAAAATCCTCTATTTCTATAACAACCAAATTGCTTTCTTCAAAATCAAAATTCCAGCTATGCTCTACACGTCCTAAATAGCCGACACTAACCCTTGTTCACAAAAAACTCAGCCATCATTTTTGTCCTCTCATTTCATCCTCTTTTTACATGTCCTAAAACCCACATTTTTGCAATCCCTTTTACTGCAAATACAGGTAAGAAAAAGGTTAACTTTGGATTTKTTAAGCAGTGAATCGTGTAGCATTGATATCTGCCTTGTATTTCCGTTGGAAGGATTGCATCGGTTCTTACATGGATGTTCTAAGAATCTGATATGTTGATTCCATAAGATGAACATGGACTTTTTCATACATGTTAAGGTTACTATTGCATATAGAATGTGTTAGAATGTAAGAGTTGCTCATTAGGGTTTGTTCTGGGCAAACCAGAATTTTTAGCCACTGTCGATGTGTCTTACTAACTTGATTGCTTGATGGAATTTTGTTTTTGATATATGCTTAGAAAGACAAAAATCTRAGTACAAATTTCATCCTTGCATGTGTAAAATTCAAGATATGAGTTAATATTTGTAGTGTGGTTAGTCTGGTCGATTAAACATTAGTTGTATGTTCGTTTTTAATTTTGGAATTTATTCGAAATGTTTTTGCTCTAATATTTGCATGGATTTAAAATTTAACATGCTAATATTATTTGGCACTAATTTCATTCTGAAACACTAAATATATTGGGAGTAATACTCAAAATACCACAAGATGTCTATTCCGGAGAAAATCAATTTCAGAACCCATCATCTTTCTTATCTCAAAATTGTCTAACCAAGCGAACTGGATAAATATATTCAAAATTTTCTGACCAAGAGAACTCGATATATGTTTATATATATGATAAGCCATTCTTCGGTTGTCCCAAAGATTTCCCACCACTAGATAAACCAGAATGGAAAGGAAAAGGCTCGACATACACGGGTATCAAAATATATCAACCATGTATGTTGGCATTTAGGGTTCTAGATATAGAGGGCATTGTACCACGCCTACTGGTAATCCCAGTAGGTGAAGGATTCCTGATAAAAAGGCTCACTTTTACAAGTATTTGGAAAATTAAATTCCTGATGAAGTTTGCCTTGGCATTGCACCCATGCTTCTRGAAATAAAATATTTAAAATTTTGAAAGTAGAATATGCAGGATGTTGGTGGGTTTTTTTGAGAAAAAAGTGTTTAATCTCTACCGATCCACATATTTCTAAAATTGTTTGGTAATATATAGGGGTTTTCAGGGGATGGAATGGCTTGTAATACCAATTCCTTCCAAAAAGTTTTTGAATTGTTTGAAAAGGGGATTGTTCATAAAAAGATTTTTCAATTGAAGCAATATTTTGAAAAATAGATTTTTTGATAAAAGGGGCTGATGCCTTAGTAGATTTCTCTACTACGGTATCAGCTTTCRCCTTGGAGGTACTTCGTAAGGTACCCCGAGATTGAGACTGAATTTGCTRCTGACTTTGCTGACTCTGGRCARSAACTATCTCCTTGCCTTTGTCTGAAGAAGTCTACTGGAGTTTTGAGAGGAGTTCTTGGAACTCTTTGGAATTTGCAAGAGTTTCCATCAATGCCTRAGATGGAATGCTCRGAATTAATCCTGATTGCTGACCAAAATTTGTTGGTTTTTGCTCTTCTTCTTGGCATATATCATACCAAGAGTTTTTGGCTGTTGCTGGCATTTTGGAGGTTTTTTCTTGGGTATTCTGGGTTACTTCCTCACCAGGAGGTTTATCTCTCAATTTACGGGATGGCATTCTGCAAAAATTCTSGAGTGAGGAAATCAGGAATGGAATTTGTATCACCTTTAATAAATTCAATTACAAAATCAAAAATACTYAATATAGCTTGCCATCTAGCAAAAATCTGTTTTGATGCAAGATTTTGAACATATTTTTGCAAAACTTCTTTTGTAGATTTACAATCGATACGTAATAAAAATTTTTGATTTAATAAATCATTTTTAAATTTTTGAATGCACATGACAATGATGAGTATTTCCTTTTTTATAGTGGAATATAATTTTTAGGTGTCATTCCAATGTCCAGATGTGAATCARAGAGTGGCTTCTTTCTCATTTAATAACTGTTTTAGAATTCCACCATAACTAATGTCAGAYGCATCAGTTTCAGTAATTTTAAACAAACAAGGATCAGCAATATGCAAACAAGGAATTTGATGCACAAGGGATTTAATTTTCCTAATTAATGTAGTATGTTCTTYTGTCCAAGGGACAGGATTTTTCTTCAATCGATCATGCAAAGGTTTAGCAATCCTAATAATATTGGGTATAAAATCTGTCACATAATTTAGGCTGCCTAAAWATCTTTGAAATTGATTTTTATYAGTAATTTTATCAGGGAATTTAGAGGCAAATAACAACGATCTTTCAATCGGTGTTATTGTACCTTTACAAATATAATGACCTAAGAATCGGACCTTTCTCTGAAAAAGAGACATTTTAGATTTAGAAACAACTAAACCATTTTTCTTAACAATATAGAAAAAGGTTTTTAAGTRTTTAAAATGTTCATCTACTAACCTGGAATATAGAAGAACATCATCAATATAAACAATGCAAAATTGTGAATAATCATTAATGTTATTCATAATTCTCTGGAATTTAGAAAGGGCATTTTTAAGTCCAAAAGGCATCACATTCCATTCATACTGGCCAAATGGAACTGTGAATGTTGTTTTATATCGATCTTGTTCTGAAATCTGTATTTGCTAGAAACCAGATTTCATATCAAATTTAGAAAATATACAGGYAGAATTTAGACGTGATAAAAGATCTTTCTGATTTGGAATACGATATCTAATCCATTTCAGAGCAGAATTAAGAGGTTTATAATTTATAACTAATCGTGGAGTGTCGYGCTCTATTTCTACATCTTGATTGACATAAAATGCAGCACAACTCCAAGAGGATCCAGATTTTCTAATGAGATTTTTAGATTCAAGATCTAGAATTTCTTTCCTACAATGCTGTTCTAATTCAGAGTTCATCTGAACCGGTCTAGCTTTAGTAGGAATCATATTTTCATTAAAATCTAGGGAATAAGAAAGATCAACAATATGTTGTTTCCTATCCCAGAAGGCATTGGGAAGATYAGAACAGAGTTCTGTTTCAAAAGAAGACTTGAGCTTTGAAATCCTAGATTGAATACTAGGTGTTTGAAGTGTTTCATCAATCCGTAGATGAAAAAGGGAATTTTTATATTCTTTTCATTCAAAGGATTTACAGAGTGATAAAGCATTAATGTGCTCTTTGTGAACAGAGTAAGCTTTGATTAGATTTAAGTTCTTAGTTTGGGGTTTTCCTAAGAACAGGAAAACCAACTTGGTATTTCTAGTTTTAAATGAAATTGACTCAAAATTTACAGYATAAGGTGTGATTAGTGTGAGGAAGGGAGTTCCTAAGATCACAAGGTGACAAATGTCATTAACTACCACAAAGGGAGTTTTTATAGAGACATTTGAATGRACTATTGAAGCTTCAGTCTTGTATTTGACCTGGAGCTTGGAATTGTTGGCCTCTGATAATCTACTATTTGTAGATTCTCGAAATTTACTAGGCACTAGACCATCTTTGATGCAGTTCAAATCTGCACCAGTATCGAATAATGCAATGGTTTCTATAACATAATCAGAAGAGAATTTTAGAGTAATCYTAATGAGGTACTTCTGGAATGTGATTTCCCTAAGAACAAATAGAAAATCAAAAGGAATTTGATTAATATTTTCTATCTGACCTGGAAGTTCTAGAGGCTCATTTTTCTCAGAATCAGAAGAGGAATTTTCCTTATGTTTAAAAAGAAGAATCTGTATTATTGCAGAATCTTGCTTTTGTTTTTYTTTTAAATGTTTAATTTCTTGTTTTATAATTTTAATCTCTTGTTGGAGACTAGAAACTGAAACAGAAGATTCTTTTTTAGATTTYTTCAAAATATTTGTCAAATCATAAGTATTTGTAGAAGTAGAAAGTAAAATAGAGGGTGGTTTTTGAAAAGGTTTTTCATCAGACATAGTATTTAAAATCTTTTCTAAATATTGTTTTTGTAAAACGGGATCAGAAATGTATTTGACATTTTCCAAAAGTATTTGCTGCTCTTTTGTAAGAACATTCAAAGAGTATTTAGAAGAATCARAAGTTTCAAAAGATGATGAAGTGTGAATTTCATCAATCTGGAGAGCTTTTTCAKAAGAGGATTTAGAAGAATCAGAATCTAAATCAGACTCAACAAGTATATTTGCAATTTTCTCATACTTYAGGATCTAAATGAAGTTTATTTAAGTTTTTAGAAAATTTACAATATCTTTGATAATGACCTTTTCTATGGCGTTTATAACACATAACATCTTTTAAATCAGGTTTTTTACTTGATTTATGTTTTTTATCGTAAGAAGATGATTTTTTAGAATATTTCATATAAAAATCATCTACTGGTTTTTGAATWTTTTTTATGTTTTTTATAATAAGATTTCCTATGGGATCTAGAAGAAGATGGTTTACTGCGACTGCCATATCCTAGCAGAGTTTTAGACCTGCTTTATTAATTTGAGAAATCAATTCACCAAAAGTGAACTGATGATATGGAATTATTTTACTAGAGGTTTCTTCACGGAGTTTATACCTAACTCTCTCTCCTAAGAGATGAGGTAAACCTACAAGGAATTTCTCTTTCCAGAATGGTTGATTACTATCTTCCCTAAGCATAAGCCTAGTTAAGAAAGTATTCTTATAATACTGGAATTCAGATAATTTTTTACACCTAAGGTTGGATAATAATTTGTCATTTTTATCCTTAAGGTATGATGGATCTCCAATGAAATGGAGGGAAATAGAAAGAATTAATGTGGAAACCGCATCAGAGATAGGTTGATCACCGGCATCTACGATGAAGTTACCAGCTTCATCAGTCTTAACGGCATTTAGAATATCTTGACGCTTTTGACTAGTGAGATAGTAGTCTCACCAACCTTTCAGCTGACCAGAGAAACCTCCGATGGGGAGCTTTGCTATAGCCCAATCCCCAATTCCTATCTGGGTTTTATAGGCATTTGTTGCCATAGTCATCTGCTGTAAAAAGCTTATGATTTGGTAATCAGATAGATTGTTTATGTTCCAATCATAGATAGATGAGGCATTGAACCTATATTGAGAAATGAATTTTGCTACTGTAATATCGGGAGCAGTAGGGGAATTGGAACAGGGATTATCCATGACTGCCAAATCATCGGATTGTTCCTGGGAACTGGCTTAGATTTTGGCTGGAATTGTTCCAATGTTCGATYAGTGTCTGAAGAAGAAGAATTTTCTTCTAAGACATTAATCTTATTGGATTCAGAAATGAAATTTGGAATAATTTTACTAGAGGCAGAGGATAAGTCTATACGACTTAATTGATCCGGTATGGCTCTAGAAAATTCTACTTGATTATCTCTAATGGATTTTATACTAGAGTCAGAAATAGAAAAGGATTTAAAAACAGGATTTTTAAGAGATTTCTTGTCTTCTTTCGAAGAAGTGAAATAAAAAMTAATAGATTTTTCAGAAATCATCGGAATGGATTTTTTCAGTCCTATCCAATTATTTTCCTATAATATTCAAATGGTTATTTGTAAAATTATTTTGAGTAATAGTATTTTTAGTATTTTGTAAAATATGATTAGAAGGGGTTTTCAGAGGAATAGCATCTACTGATTTTCCTAGATGATCTAATTTGATACCATAGAGAGGTGGATGATTTGCTTGAATTTTGTGAGAGCCCGAAAGGGATTGCCAYTCAGGGATTTTCTTCGACAGAGTTGTAATTGGCAAAATGGATGAAAAAGGATATATAATTTTATTTAGACTAATATAATATAATTCAAACCAATAAAAATATAAGATAYGTAATTTATTTGAAATTACAAAATTATAATATTTTTCTTGAATTTGTTTCCTTTTAGAAAAGAATTTCTCAAAGAACCAAATCCTTTTTGTAGAATTTTTATTAGAATAAAAATAATTATGTAACATATATTTTATCTAATTGGAAATCTTTTGAAATTACATTTAATTTATTTTGGGCATTTTGAGTAATGGCAGAAAATGATGGACTAGTAGATTCACTACCAGAAGGAGATTTAGAGTAAATTGGCTTAGGAATTTTAGAGGAATAATCAGCTTTATGAAAGGAATTTCTAGAAGTTGTAGGAATATCCAATGTAGAATACCTAGGAAGATTTGYTAGGGAAGAAATTTTCCTAGGGTGATCTATGATTGAAGGGATCTGGGAAACTCATCCTAGATCTATAGTCTAGGCTTCAGATCTATGATCTGAGAACCTTTTACTCGAAATTTTCCTGTGGAAACTCAATTTTACAGAACTATCTGCAAACTGATTAATATTCCTAATCTCAGTATTTGGAGGAGATTGAACTRAATTTGAAGGTGGTGTAACTYCTTCTAAGATCCATTCATCTGGAAGTTGTATATCCTTCCATTGGATGGATTTGGGAATTACTAAATTAGATCTCGAAAGATCTGTTTGGAGCAGAAGGGTTTCACCTTTCTTGCTCTAGCATCTGGCCTTTGTTGCAAAGGCAAATTGCATAGCTTTGTAATGTACTYGAAACATCGAAACTATCGAAATAGATCCTTCTAGTATTTGATAGTTATGGGTTTTTATCTGAAGGACTAACGACTTCAGAATATTAGGATCATCTAAAGAGACAGTGAAATTTGGATAACAACGAAAAGTAATTGGATCAGTGCAAAGACTAGACTCGATTGAACTTAATAAGGAATCATTAAGTTTAGAAATCTAGTGTCTCTAAAAACAGCTAGAATTGAGGTATTCAGACCCTCTTTTGTGAGAGGTTTGATACCGATCTGGAAGAGTCCTATGTGAAGGTACTTGTAGTTCCTAGATCTCTGTTTTTCTAGGGATTTAGATGAAAGAAGATGAAGGGATTCAAAAGGTTTAGACAACTGAATGTCTTGTTCCTTATTTTTATAATATAATCAAATTTCAACAAATTGAAAGCAGATTTATAAACATGATCTTTAGAAATTTTTAGAATAGTCCAATTATCTATTGATTTTTCAAAATCTTCAATAATTAATTCTTCAGAATTTATTATTATCTTTGGATCTTTAGTTGTAGATCTGGACACAGAACTACTTGATGAAGTAGGTCTCTTGAAGAGATTCTCCATCTCAAGGTATTTCTAGATAGATCGTGATCARATCTGGCTACCAACTTGCTACCCTACAGGCGGGTCTCGTGCCTTCTTTGGCTTACCCTTTAGCGGTCTTATACAAAAAACACTCACTAGAACCAACTAGATCTACCCAAATCTACCAAGATCTGAATAGTCTCAGCAAGAAAACCGTACGCCATCTCATGGCTCTGATACCATAAGGCAATGGAACTAACTATCCCAAAAGCTTAAGCTGTTAGGATACGGCACTCCATTACTTATAAGACTCAGGATCCCCAAAGTCCCAACCCCGAGTCCGCAAGGTGCACTGGACCAAGTACATCTGGATTATATCCTATTCCAAATCAGAAAGATCTTTTATCACGTCTAAATTCTATCTGCATATTTTCTAAATTTGATATGAATTCTGGTTTTTGGCAAATACAGATTTCAGAACAAGATCGATATAAAATAGCATTCACAGTTCCATTTGGCCAGTATAAATGGAATATGATGTATCTTTGATAATGACCTTTTCTGTAGCATTTATAACACATAACATCTTTTAAATCAAATTTTTTACTTGATTTATATTTTTTTTTCGTAAGAAGAATATTTTTTTAGAATATTTCCTAGATGGTTTTTTATAAAAATCATCTACTGGTTTTGAATATTTTTTATGTTTTTTATAATAAGATTTCCTATGGGATCTAGAAGAAGATGGTTTACTGCAACTGCCAYTGCAGTGAGAGGATTTTTCAGGGAGATTTTCAAACTGTCTGCAAAAGTYGCCTGGCTCCCTCTTAGACTGTTTGAGTTCTCGCTTAAGGGATTACTGAAGTCTAATATCCTGGCAGAATTTTAGACCTTCTTTACTAATTTGAGAAATCAATTCACCAAAAGTGAACTGATGATATGGAATTATTTTACTAAAGGTTTCCTCACGGAATTTATTCCTAACTCTCTCTCCTAAGAGATAAGGTAAACCTGCAAGGAATTTCTCTTTCCAGAATGGTTAATTACTATCTTCCCTAAGCATAAGCCTAGTTAAGAAAGTATTTTATAATACTGGAATTCAGATATTTTTYTGTACCTAAGGTTGGATAATAATTYGGCATTTTTATCCTTAAGGTGTGATGGATCTCCAATGAAATGGAGGGAAATAGAAAGAATCAATGTGGAAACCGCATCAGAGATGCATTGAACACCGGCATCTACTATGAAGTTACCAGCTTCATCAGTCTTAATGGCATTTAGAATATCTTGACTTTCTACTTGATTCTACTTGATTTTCTCTAATGGATTTTATACTAGAGTCAGAAATAGAAAAGGGTTTAAAAATAGGATTTTTAAGAGATTTCTTGTCTGCTTTCGAAGAAGTGGAATCACAAATAATAGATTTCTCAKAAATCATCGGAATAGATTTTTCAATCCTATCCAGTTGTTTTCCTATAGTATTCAAATGGGTATTTGTAAATTTATTTTGAGCAATAGTATTTTTAATATTTTATAAAATATGATCAAAAGAGGTTTTCAGAGGAATAGCATCTACTGATTTTCCTAGATGATCTAATTTGATACCATAGAGAGGTRGATGATTCGCTTGAATTTTGTGAGAGCTCGAAAGGGAYTGCCACTCAGGSATTTTCTTCGACGGAGTCGTAATTGGCAGAATAGGTGAAAAAGGATATTTAATTTTGTTTGGAATAATATAATATAATTCAAACCAATCAAAAAATAAGATATGTAATTTATTTGAAATTACAAAATCATAATATTTTTCTTGAATTTGTTTTCTTTCAGAAAGGAATTTCTCAAAGAACTAAATCCTTTTTGCAGAATTTTCATTAGAATAAAAATCATTATGTAACAGATTTTTATCCAATTGGAAATCTTTTGAAATTACATTTAATTCATTTTGGGCATTTTCAGTAATGGCAGAAAATGATGGACTAGTTAGTAGGTTCACTACCGGAAGGAGATTTAGAGTAAATCGACTTAGGAATTTCAGAGGAATAATCAGCCTTATGAAAGGAATTTCTAGAAGTTGTAGGAATATCCGATGTGGAATACCAGGGAAGATCTACTAGGGAAGTAGTTTTCCTAGGGTGATCTATGACCGAAGGGATTTGGGAAACTCATCCTAGATCTATAATCTGGGCTTCAGATCTATTATCTGAGAACCTTTTACTCGAAATTTTCTTGCGGAAACTCAATTTTACAGAACCATCTGCAAACTGATTAATATTCCTAATCTCAGTATTTGGAGGAGATTGAGCCAAATTTGAACCAAACTTGGGTTGGCTCTGATACCAATTCTATAACCAAGGATCGGAAGATAGCGATAGATCACCAAAGAATCAAACAAAAAAGATATAGAAAARATCAGGTGATAAAAGGAGTGTTCTAGGATTTCTAACTACCAATGTTTGTAGAATAAGCAAACAAACAATTTAAAAATAAATCAAACAAATAAGAAGGGATTTAAACAACACAATCCAGAAGGTACTTAGGATTAYGTCATTGCAGTTGAAGGATCAAAGATCCGACAAAARGGACAATGGGTAAACCCGCAACAGAGGCTTCTTAAGGAACTTGAGGCCAATATACCTTAAGCTAGAATTTGTAGGCGGTAGAAGTAGCCAAGCAGGGATTTATATGGATAAATAAACAAACAAGGAATTTAAATAGATAATTCAGAATTTAACAATGCATGTAGAGGCAGGAGGAGATGCATTCCATATGCATGAATAAAACAATTGATAAAAGGAATTTATATATAAATATATACGATATAGAAATTMTACGTAAGAAACCTTATAAAATCTGGATACAATTTCGTCTTCTGATCTTCAGAAAGACTCTATCAGAATGGGATTAGGAGTGTTCCTCCTATGAGGAATGAGWTTTCTATCGGTATTTGAATGCCTGACTAACTAAGTGGGATAGTCCTTCTTATACATGAATCAGRAGGGGGAATTTCTACAGTGAATTTAGGTAAGCGCTACAGTTAAAAAMTGAGATCGCTACAGTGTACAATACACTGCTACAGTGTGCTACAGTACACAGTAAAATTTGCTACAGTGATTTACAAGGATTTCAAATGTAGAGAACTATAGTACTCTACAGTATTTGTATATGGAATTTTCTGGACAAGTTTGCTACTGGAGTAAATCAGCTTCATCCAATGCTGATGATGTCACCGAGTCTTYRGATGACACCGCCTGGGATTTGGAAGAAGATGGAACGTACTGCAATAACTACTATTGCATCTCTTTTGGGGATTTGGTCGCTGCAAGTTTTGCCGCGAGCTGGGATTTGTTAGTGAGGAATTTCTTTTCGTCCGATGCGATAGCCAAAGCCATAATCTGCTATGAAACTTGCCTGTGTTAGCAGAATTTGATGATAGATTGTACCTGGAATGATGGTGGGATTTTGAAAGCTGTCCACCATTTAATTTGGATTTTTCTATGGATAATAGGAATTTTTACTAGGKTATACTCTAGATACCAGGAAAGAACYCATGGTAAATAAAGTTTTGCATGAAACAGGGGTTAACATCCCGAAATGGGATTCTCTGGAGATGGTTTATARTGGGATCTAAAGGTATTGAMGGCCGTTTTTATATGGGATTTCTAGTTAAGCCATTCTTCGATTGTCYCGAAGATTTCCCACCACTGGATGAACCAGAATGGAAAGGAAGAGGCTTGACATACATAAGTATCGAAATAGATCAACTATGTATACTGCCATTTAGGGTTCTAAATATAGAAGGCATTGTATCGTGCCTACTAGTAGTCCCAGTAGGTAAATGGTTCCTGATAGAATGGCTCGCTTTTGTAAGTATCTGGAAAACTAAATTCCTGTGTAAGTTAGCCTTGGCATTGCACCCATGCTTTTGAAGATAAAATATTTAAAATTTTGAAAGTGGAATATGCAGGATGTTGGTGGGTTTTTTCTAAGAAAAAATGTTTAATGTCCACCGATCCACATATTTCTAAAATTGTTTGATAATATATAGGGGTTTTCAGGGGATGGAATGGCTTGTAATACCAATTCCTTCCAAAACGTTTTTGAACTGTTTGAAAAGGGGATTGTTCATAAAAAGATTTTTCAATCGAAACAATATTTTGAAAATTAGATTTTTTGATAAAAGGGGTAGATGCCTTCGTAGATTTCTTTACTACGGTATCAGTTTTTGCCTTGGAGGTACTTCGTAAGGTACCCCAGGATTGAGATTGAATTTGCTACTGACTTTGCTGACTCTGGGTAGGAACTCTCTCCTTGCCTTTGTCTGAAGAAGTCTGCTGGAATTTTGAGAGGAGTTCTTGGAACTCTTTGGAATTTGCAAGAGTTTCCATCAACGCCTGAGATGGAATGCTCGGAATTGATCCTGATTGCTGACAAGAATTTGCTGGTTTTTGCTCTTCTTCTTGGCATATATCATACCAAGATTTTTTGGCTGCTACCAGCATTTTAGAGGTTTTTTCTTGGGTATTGTGGGTCACTCCCTCATCAGGAGGTTTATCTCTCAATTTATAGGGTGGCATTCTGCARAAATTCTAAAGTGAGGAAATCAGGAATGGAATTTGTAACTAATTGTGGAGTGCCGCRCTCTATTTCTGCATTTTTATTGACTCCACGTGGATCTAGATTTTCTAATGAGATTTTTAGATYCAAGATCTAGAATTTCTTTCTTACAATGCTATTCTAATTTAGAGTTCATYTGAACTGGTCTAGCTTTTGTAGGAATCATATTTTCATTAAAATCTGGGGAATAAGGAAGATCCACAATATGTTGTTTCTTATCCCAGAAGGCATTGGGAAGATCAAAACAGAGTTTTGTTTCAAAAGAAGACTTGAGCTTTGAAWTCCAAGATTGAATACTAGGTGTTTGAAGTGTTTCGTCAATCCATAGATGAAACRGRAAATTTTTAAATTCTTTTAATTCAAAGGATTTACAAAGTGATAAAGCATTAATCTGCTCTTTGTGAACAGAGTAAGCTTTGATTAGATTTAATTTCTTAGTTTGGGGTTTTTCTAAGAACGGGAAAACCAACTTTCATACAGTAGAGTTATATTATAAATGTCCTTCCATCTGCATAACCTTAGCAAAATATCTATACTTTTGCAAAAACAAATTTTCTACTAAAATTAGTCAAACGATAAAGCCRAAATTGTCATGAGACGATTCTTAGGATATGACTTGGATGTGAATTATTGTGATATATTTCTAAGGATATTTCTTGTGGATTGTTTTMGGCAATGATAGTCAGTAGCCTTTCTGATTAAACAAAGTCACAAGTGAGTTCCTCCAACATCTAGAATTCTGCAAACGTGCTTRTTTTTATTTAAGCGTACTCTAGACAATTTTCAAGAAATTCTCGTACGCTTAATCTGAATTCCATATTAATTGTTTTATTCTGCAAACATATCTCAAACTTCATTTGAAATTATTCTTCTGCAAAGATTGCAAAAATTAGATTTTCTCAAAATTATTTTCAAAACATACTATGATCTTGTTCTTGAAAGATGATTATTGGACTTGAACTTGGTTTTGCAATAATTGATTCAAGAAAAACTATTCARGGAAAATTTGAACCATGCATGACATATTCATGATCTCTACTGATTGWTTTTTATTAAATTATACTGAAAATRTTTTTTGAGATCACCAGTGAATTGATTGATTGAATTGATGGACTAGAAATAACTAATTGTGATATTTAATTGAGTACTCAATTGGCAGTATTTAAAGAACTAGGCCGGCGGACAAAATACTGTGCTTGGCTGGTTCCCAGTACAAGTACCTCTTGAGCTAGTCTGGATGACAATATCAAAGTGAACTAACCCTTGGCCAAAGATTAGGTTGTCGGTGGTGGACTGGGAGTTCATCAGGCAGACGGTCGCRTCATTARAAACCCGGGTCTGATTGCAGATATCCATACCCWTGGTTAAGAGGTTTAATCTGGGGACTGGTAATCCTTTGTAAGCTAGCTGGTACCATTACTGTGTGAAGCAATAAGGTAGTAAATCACATGCGTAATTATGAAGTGATAAGGTTCGTATTACTAGACCCCATAGAATTTTACCTTATGGTAAATGTACATGATCATGYGACTCATTCTTACTGCAAATGTACTACTTTAATCAAATACTTCATCTACCAAAGATTTTATAAMAACAATATAGTTTTATTACTACATCCCTCAACATGCATTTTCTACTCACATGCACACATGTGGAGCTTAATAAGCTAGCGCCCATAGTATTTCCTTGTTTTGTAGTGACAGATACAGAGTTAGGATTTGGGGACTAGAGCCAGGAATGTCAAGTGTAAGAGCAACAGTACTGTCTSATTATTTTGTCCTAAGCTTGTAATGGTACCTACAAAGTTGTACTTCCACTGTTTTCACATGAATTATATCTTTTCGAGTAATAGTACTAACTGTCGAGAGGCAAACGGCAACTCRTTTGGCCCTAGAACATAGTAGACGATGCGGGTGCCATAACAGCTGAATTTTTCCAAAAATTATTTTCTACAAAAGTTTGCCATTTTACAAAAATTTTGATTTTTGTAAAATTTGTGCCAATGTGTTTTAAAAAGCCTTTTTGATAAATCTGTTCAAGAAATTTTTTGAGCCACTCGTAATATCTATTTTCAATTACAAAAATTGTTTTGAAAACATGTTATGTGATCACCTTTTGATTGCTTGATTGAATTGACCGATAGTATTGCGTATTAAATCAATAATCTCTGATTAACTAGTTCGACAGACAATGTACTATGGTTGGCTGGTCCCCGTACTCACCTCTTGAACTTGTCCTGATGACGGTATTAGAGTGAGCCAACCCTTGGCCAAAGACTTAGTTGTCGATGGCAGACTGGRAATGCATCGGATAGATACTACGTCATTAGGCACCCAGATGTAATTATGGACATTTGTACCATTGGTTAGGAGGTTTAACTCAGGGCCAGGTGATCCCTTGTACCCTAGCTAGTAGGCCATTGATTGTATGAAGCGATAAGGTACTAAATTGCATGCGTAATTACAAAGTGATAAGACCAGTATTACTARACCTCGTAAAGTTTTACTTTGTGGTAACTGTTCCTTGATTGTGTGATTTATTTTCAAAAAAAATATTTTATTTACTACTCTGATCAAATACTTCATCTTTCAAAGATTTTACAAYAGTGATACAATTGTTATTATATCATTGAACATGTGTTTTCTAAGCTCACATTGCACACATGCGGAACTCACTAAGCTGGTGCTCATAGTTTTCCTTTGTTTTTGTAGTGCTACGCATAGATCTTCAGGTGTTGGGTTTTTGGGACGTGAGCCAGGAATGTCAAGTGTTAGAGTAGCACTACTATCCGTAGTCTACTATGATGTATTTTGTACTAAGATTGCAATTGTACCTACTATCATTGTTAAGTTGTACTTCAGCTATTTTAATATGGATTGTATCTTTTTGATCTTGAAGTCCATTAGGTTAAAGTTTGTGTTCCTACATCATTTGTACACAGTGTGAGTACAAGTTATTATCAAAACCATATCAGAATCATAGAAATATCAATATGAGGTTTACAAAAGGCCCAGTATGATACTCTTAATTATAATGCAAGAATCTTTATGTTTCTTTTGAAAATCTTCACATCATTCATATGCATATTATGTCATTAAGATTACAATTACAACAATTCATAGAAATTTGAAATTATCCATTGTCTTATAACCTATCTTTGTAATAGGTACATGGAAAGACAAAGGGATTCGAAGACAGACAATTGTAGAGAATTTCAAAGAACAATCAAATAAAAGAGTTAAATATTAATGCACTCTCCTATCAACTAGACCTGGATTTCTCTCAGTGCCAATCGTTATAATTATAGTTGATGGATCATGGAACCAACATACTATCTTCAAGCTATATATTGGGTTTGGAGGTATGCCTTGATCAAAATGATTTCAAGTAAGAATTAGTTTGGCTAAACATAACAATTAATGGAAATATTTTCAATTATTTCAAGTACATCATTGCTGATGAAGGCTTGGTTTGCATGGTGGCTGGTGCTTCATTGAATAAGGGGGAAAAAAAACTATGAGGTTTAGGTAGAAAGAATATGAAGTGTGAATCCATAGATTTAAGATACTTTTAAAGGTGATAATAGAAGCACATGTAAKAAATTAGGGGGTGGATAAACAAAAAGTTCAAGGAACCATTTTGATAGAGGAAATGTTGGATCTTTATTACTTTTGCGACTRGGAAGTCTTTGATGTTATTA
The DNA here is from genome assembly GCA_001752375.1 of Rhazya stricta. Classification (NCBI taxonomy): domain Eukaryota; kingdom Viridiplantae; phylum Streptophyta; class Magnoliopsida; order Gentianales; family Apocynaceae; genus Rhazya; species Rhazya stricta. The sequence goes on from MEJB01000662.1 coordinate 32,576, forward strand.
AGAGCTTATACGAATATGGCAATGGTTGATGGTGGTCAATATAGAGATTCCATGAGGGAAATATTAGTTACATCACAACTCTCACTATAATTCAATGAAATAAATGAGATTGATTTCTTGCAGTTTATTTAACTCAATTGCCATTATAAGAAAATGCTTAGTTCCATTATACAATGATGYTTGTGTTTACAGTACAAAATTTCATGCCACTCTCACACACACTGCCTCATTAAGAATTAAATTACAACAGTAAACCCTCAATGAAAAAAATGACCATAGTTTTAAGGTTATTATTGTASCAATGATTTCGTAATGAAAATAGGAAAATGTGCTAAATTAAAATTAAGATGCCTTATTTTCATGATGCTAAGAATGCTTTCATATAAGTTTCATATTTTTCCCATAAAATATTKCCAAATGAAACCAATCCAAGATTCATCTCTAGTTGTACATCTATGATAACCAAAACCTGATTGATTGAATAAACAGCTATTTGCAAAACAGCTAACGAAGGCAAGTGGTTCTTACACAAAAAATACCTATGAACGATTGCTGATCCCCTTGAGGCATATTATGTAACTCAAAACAATAATTACTATAATTCATTGACAGCAATAAGATTAATTGGTTAGTCRTAAATTACTAACAATTGATGGATTTTTGCGCTAAGAGCATGGAGGATTGAATTTTACAAAAGTTTCACTTCCTCAGTTGAAAACCCAGTGCAGTCCACTATCAATGGTCTTAATTAATTATGATACAAGAATGTTTATTTTCCTTTGTAAAACTTCACGTCATTTGCATGCACATTTCTTCATTGAGATTACAATGATACCAATTTATAGAAAATTGGAGTTGTTTGTTCTCYGGTAACCAATCTTGGCAATGTGGTAGATGGAAGGACAGAGGAATTCAAGAAGTAGACAATTGTAGAATATTTCAGTGAACCATCAGTCCTCATACTGCTAATCACTGTAATTATAGTTTGATGGCTCATGAAACTAACATACTACCTTCAAGCTATATATCTGATTCGGAGGTATGCCTTAGTCAAAACGATTTTAATTGAGAACTTTTTGGGTTAAACAAAACAACTTGTAGTTATATTTCCTCTTATTGCAGGCACATCCTTGCTTATGAAGTCTGGGTTTGCTTAGTGGCTGCTGGCTCAGGGAACTATTGATGAAACATTTTATAAGGTTTAGGTAGAAGGAGAATTGTATCTATAGATTATGTTATTTCTTACAAATCCTTAATAATTTAAGATTCTTTCAAAGGAGATAAAGGAAGGGCTTGTTAGAAAGGTGGTTGATAAGTAAAAACTTCATGGAACTACACTTTGAAAGAGAAAGTATTGGATCTTACTTGGATTGGTAACTAGGAAGGAATTGATGTGATCGAGAGCTCTTAAGAATATGGCAATGTTTGGTGGTGATCAATCTCAAGATTAATGAAATAACTTTTACTATAATTCTATGAAATTAATGAGTTTGATTAGTTGGCTTTTGGATAAATCATAAAGAAGGGTTAATACAAGAAACCCCCAATAGTTTGGTCAAGTTATCAATTGTATACCTATAGTTTTAATTTGACCACTTCACCCCAATTGAGAAGTTTCATCCAAAATATTTAGTTTGTTAATRATAGATATAATGTAACACCCCGGATTTTACTTTTATAAATTTTTTTTGATCTCGTGAAATTGTGTGYCAACTAGGGTTGGACATTTTATATGTGATTAATATTTTTAAATMGTACGTTTAATAGGTRCGAAAATATTTTTCGTGTYGAATAAGAGTTATCGTTTGGTTAAAGGCTCGACTTGTGRGCCTATTTRTTTGTTAGTCGAAAGTTGGGCTTTTTATTGAAAGGAAGCTTGTTATATTAAATTTACRAATTTTAGGTTAGATTTGGATGGGAAGGCCCGATAAGTTTGGATTACGGCCCAAAATATAAATTTATATATAAGAAAATAAAAAGAAAGAAAAAGAAAAGAAAAGAAAYAGAAAAACCCCAAAGAAACTCCCATCTTCTTCCTCCCGCCGCCGCAACTGCCCAAACCCTACCCGCCGCCYCATTCTTCTTCTCTTYTGGTTGCCACTCGTCGCTGTGTGCGATGGGCAGGCCGCTCATTGCACAGAAGATCTCTACTAGTACCGTCCCTTCCACACCAGTGCTCGAGGGAYGCCGCTTGCAGCATGCAGCGCCAGTGCTCGACTCTCGGAGCCGCAACCAGATYTGCTRTCAGATCTGTAGTCGTTCGGAGGAGCGCGGCAACGCKACCCGCATAGCCAAGCTTACTATTGCGCGTCACCCATCTTGGGCTACTGCTCGCCGCCGCTTCTGGTCACATCGCTGTGAGTCGCRGCACGCCAGAGGAGAGCGATCGAGTCCGCCGAGTCACYTGCTGGACCATGCTTTGGAACACACAATTTCTTGGACCTGACACATCCATTCCGCTAGTTTCTTCCATCTTGCCATCAAATCTCAGYCGACGCCGACCAGAAGAGAGCTTTCGAACCAACAAYAGCTCGGTTCGCCGTCGCTCGGTCAGGAAGAGACCAGATCTGCAGAGTTGACGCCGGCCAGAAAGGGAGTCTTCTGCTCAAAGAGAACATGCATTCAGGTAGCTACTGTACACATCTCTTACCGCCGGAGTTCGCCAGAAGTCGACCAGAAACATTGCTTGTGTTTGTTTGGCCAAGAACGGGCCCGGTACTCAGCAGCACTAGGCTCCCAGTGCCCAGCAAGCACAGGCGCCCAGTGCCCAGCAGCCCCGGGCTCCCCGTGCCCAGCAAGCACAGGCGCCCAGCGCACCGACGCCGAGTGCCCGACGCCCAGGGGCACCAATGCCCAGTGCCTGACGCTCGACGCCCAGGCGCACCGATGCTGTTGTGCGTGCTGTTTGAGCSCAYGCCTGAGGACCTATTGCCATTCCCGCAACATCTGGGTATCGTGAATTTTAAGGTGAAAACGCTAACACTTAATATTGAAATTGGATGACTTATAAATAAATATGCCTTGAAGTGAATTTATGGGAGAACATATTTAGGTTTATACCCGAGCTAAGGAGTCAAATTGTACCCTTAAAACGTAATATTTGATAATACGAGAATTAAATTTGAATTTATAAATTTATAAGGACATTTTTGGATTAAACGCATAATACTTAAGTTGAGACGATCGAACTAAGTAAACAATGAACATGTAAGGGTACAATTTATAATATTTTTAATATAAATTGTTAAATATTTTATATTAACAATTTGAGGCCTCATTTGAGCTAGGTCATTTTGTGAACGGGATAAGTAAGATCGGTTGAAGGAGTCCGTTTCACAACTTAAGTAAGATCCCGTTAACGTAAAGGACTCTAGGTAAGTAATCCTCACATCTCATTAATGTTATGAATGAATGTAATTGAATTGTTTTGGTTGCTCGAATATGTTGTGAACGGGATTGTATGATGATGTGTATATRATTGTGTAGAATGTTAATGTGTTCATATCTTGTATTGTCAAATGAAATGTTATCATGTTTCATATCTTGTACTAATTGTCGAATGTTATGTTATATAAGGTTGTAGGCATTTCATGTCATAAGCATGTAGTTAGAATTTTACATCACATTTGGCATGAGCCATTCACACACTTAGAAGGTGAATGGTTTAGGAAATGGAATTTTAAAGGAAAATGTRAAGTTTTGAAAATGCTAAATTTTTTCTGGAGAGGAATGTAAACCTAGCTATGAAGGATGTGAGTGGGAAATGGGGCGTGGGCGACTGACGCACCTGACCTTACTCTCGGGGAGGATAGGGCATGATTCACCTTGGRGAGGTGAARAATGTAATTGGATTCCAAATAAGAATGGYCTACTGCAAGCCTAATGGCTAGGCGTTACACTCTAATGAGCTCACGAACGAAAGGAAATRGAAAGTTTTTACTGCAAATGAATTTTGAAGGAAATGTTTTGTAATGAGATTTTGAAAAGGAATGTTTGGAAAGTAATTTTTTATTTAAAGGCGAAATTTTATAATTTCATAACATATAGGACAGGTTGATGCATTCATGCATRAGGTTACTTACTGGGCTTTTTAGCTCATTCTTTTTCYTCATGTTTCATTTYAGATGATATGTAACCAGATGGGGTAAGGAGGTTGCTTATGGGCGAGCTACGATACCCRGGAACTTGTTTTGAACTTATTTTATGTAATAAGATGATTATATTATTTTTGAATGGTTTAAATTCTTGAAGCTCTCGCTGTCTTCATTTTTTAATGTTTTAAGTTGTTGAGACTTCCGCTATCTTCATTTTCGAGTAAATGTTGAGTGTTAAATGATATTTGCTATGATCCAGAGTGGAATGACGTAACATTCTCGGGTTATGATGGTTCCTAATYTGGGGGTGTTACATAWAATGAAATGCCTAGATTGCCCTTCCTTTTTATACTAACTATTTTTATGACTTTTTGTTTTATGAATACATAGTTTTTGCTAAATTTTACAATAAGTATTTAGGAACGTAAAATTAACTAATGGCTTCTTTCCTTTTTTTTTTTTAAAGCTAAAAAAGCTCTTTGAGAGATGCTCCTTTTTTATTTATCGAACTCTTGGAAATAAATATATATGTATATTATGAAAAGCCTAAGAAAATATTAATAGTTCATTGTGTTCTATGTTCAAAATTTAGTATTCTATATTAAAAAAGATAGTGTTCTAAATAAAAGATAAAAATAAAAAATGGGTTTATTTGAAGATTTTGTTTGAGTTATTATTATAATATTTAATCAAACAAAAAGGAAGGAAATTCTAGGCATTTCATTATATTTATCATTAATAGCCGAAATATTTTGGATGGAACTTCTCAGTTGGGTTGCAAAGTGGTCAAATTGAAACTGCAGGTATGCCATTCACAAGTTGACCAAACTTTGGGGGTTTCTTGTACTTAAGCCTATAATTTATTTACCATTAAAAAAGAAAAGGCTTAGTTCCATGATACAATGATATTTGTGTTTCCTTTACAAATCCACCCCATTCACACACACACTGCGTTGTTGAGATTTAAACTACAACAATGAACCTTAAATGAAAAAAGAAAAAAGGAAAACCATTTTRATTTATTTCTTTGTGATAATATTGTAGACATTATTTTGCAATGGAAGTAGGAAAATATGGAAAATTGAAATTAAGATGTCTTTACTTAATAACTGATGAACCTTATAAGTTTATTGGTTGAATTGTAGAACTTCTAGAGAGAGCCTRTTTAGAGATTGTTACCCAAAGAGCATAGAGGAATGAACTTTACAAAAGTTCCACTTTCTYAGCTGAAAAGCGTAGTGCGGTCCACTACCAATGCTCTTAATCATGACACAAGAATGCTTATGTTTACTTTTCAAGACTTGACATCATTCATACGCACATTGCTTCATTTAGATACAATTATTACAATTTTAGAAAATTTAAATTGTCCATTCTCTTGTGACCTATCATGGCAATATGTTAGATAGAAGGACATAGGTGTAAGACCCTAAAACCTAGTACTTGGATAGAAAAAAAAGATCAACTAAATTATGGATATAGAACTTGATCAACCATTAGAAGTAGGACACAGATATATAAATTTTCATAGAAGAAGCCTTGGATGTTTCAATTCAATGAATACAAGTTGTTTCTTTAATAGATTTTTTAATGTATTTTTAAAATATTAGATTACTTCCAAACTCTCTTATGCTTTACTTTATGAATGACCTTTCTTATAAAGTTTATGWCTAAGCTTTTTATGTATGAAAAAAAATTTCTCAATTATGATAACTACCCTATACAAGTTTGTGCTATCCTAATTTATGCATTTTAATCATATTGGCATGCACGAAAGATGATAACCAAACCTCCCTATGCCTTTCCAAATTCTGGTATAAATGCTTAAGCCTATACATGTGAACATGTAGTAGGATTGTAGGGATATGACTGAGCCTTTCTTCCCAATGTACGGTAATTATGGGAAATTTCAGAAATAAACTATCTCTAGCCAGCTTTGCATKTCAAGACTTCTGTCATAGTTGGTTAATTAATTGTGAACTCTAGAAACCATTTACATTTTATTATAATTCATCCTAGTAGATTATTCCTAGTTCATAACTCAGTTTATAGATATTAATGTCATGTACCYTGATTTATTTAAACCTCCTTTTCAAAATAAGAGCTTTCTAAATTCCCTATTTAAAATTTATCATGCATAATATGTTCACACTATTATTCTATTTATCTATTCAAATTAATTACCCTCAGCTTATTTTATAACAAACCTATACTTGATTAAGCCTTACCCATTTGTCTATTATAGACCTCAATAACATAGATGATATCTGATTTCTTTTAATCAAACTAACCATTTAACAGTACAAAATTTTTCTGGTTTTCCCTTAGCAAACCRCGACTCCACTAGCAGACAAATTAAATTGACTTCTAGCATTTCTAGTTTCCTTGCAACCGAATGCTCTATCTCTGATTCATTTCTTATACTTTCTCCTCTCTCTCTCTCTCTCTCTCTCTCTTTCTGTGTCGTAACCTCCATGTGGCCAATACATTTTGCCACTTCAAATTCAAAATACAACTTGAACTCTTCAACAGCTGCAACCAAGGATCAATCATCCACCCATTTGGCAAAACCTTCCGTATGCCAAACCTTCCCTACACTTGTCCAAGAACTAGCTCAATCCCATGCCAAAATTTGTATGTTCACCTCCTCCTCTCCCTTTATAACATTCCTATCTGCCAGCTTCATCTACCAAGCCTTCATCCTCTTAAGAAGAGCGTTGCATTTCCCCTCTTTCACTTCTCCTCCTCACCGAACAACACTAACCAGCTTTGTTTCACTTTTCTCTAAAGCAGAAAAATTCTCCACTCAAAACTTCATTCTACTTAGCACAGGTTTCTCCTTCCCTTCCTACTTCAAAGTGCACGAAATAAGCCAAGCAAGAGCTCACTCTTTCACCAAATGAGAAAACAAACGGGTTGACAAGAAGAGATTGAAGGCTGTGAMCAAAACTTCTTGTTGTTGCTTCTTTAAAGTTTAACTCTCTTTGTGCATTTTCTTTTGCTACCTTTCTCTCAACAAGGTAGGTAATGAAACACAAACCACTATTGGACGAATATAGCTAACCAAAATGTCTATGAAACAATGATGTATGGCTATGCTAAGATGTTTGAAAGATATTGGATGTAATGCAACTTTATTATGTCCTATGAGTATGAATGAGGGTATGATCTGGAATAAATATGCATGCTATAGTAAGAATATAAGCATGACATGATTAGGTGCTTTGAAAATGCAGAACAAAGATGTGAATGTGTGTGAAATGTATATAGACAGCAAACTGTGCAAGATGATAAGGTAGTAGTAGTATGAATACAGTGTTTTCCTAGTAAAACTTTTGAATAATTTTGAATTATGGGCAGGAGTGCTATATTGAGTATACTTGCTATTTTATAAGATAGCTTGAATAGCATATTTTGCTTTGGATAAAATTTAGAAGATGTTAAATATGATTTTACCTACACTAAAATTTTGAAAGTAGTTTTGGATATGCTATATATATATATATATATATATATATTGCTTCAAAATGATTTATGAGCTCTGGATTCATGATGTAGCATTATTTCTAAGTGTGAAACAAGCCTAAAATCAAAGCCATGGCATTAATAAATTTTATGATATGAATTTACAAAATTCTGGACCGCATATGAAAATTGTGCATAAACCTCTGTTTTGGTGTATTTTTGACTTAAACATAAACAGGAAACAGACTTTATATATGGTAAAAACTGAGTTATGATATGATCATTAGAACCCTCCCATTTAACCATTGCTAGTTTGGACAGATTGACAGAATACCTACTTGTTTTGTGATCTCCAAATTGTTTTCTAATTGAAATTGTGCATAAGAGGTATGGTTAGAAAGCTACGTACCTTACGAACAATTTGTGACTGGGTTACTGCACAAGGCCCCTGCAGAGGACGCTCAGCTCCGCACAACATAGGATTGGCACACTTTCGGAAAGAACATAAAATAGTAGAGGATCCAGGGCTGGAACTAGAGGACTCTATGAGACTCCATTTCCTGTCTACCCCTTTGAATCCTTAGTTTTYGARGCAGTAGAGACTCATGCTTTAGCCGCTTCATCTGAAGGAGGGACGATAGTTCCTTTTCAAGCGGTCTAACCAGTGCTCAAGTAAAGAAGGAAGCTCTCCTGAATACATCATATAACCCTTTTAGTGTGTTTGCTAGAATATTCATRTTGCCCTCTGAAAAAGATTGAACTTCCATACAAAATTATTTCAATCAACCATCTCTTTTCCTGCTTGCATCAGGCTGATTATTTATAACCCGTTTTGCTCATAAGTAAGTAAGCATTGGTAGGAGCAGCAGGATGACAATGAGTATATAAATCAATAAAGAAAAAAAAAGAAAGAAAAAAATGGCAATGCGTCATCCAAGAAAGAAAAAAATGGCAATGCATCATCCATCTTTTAGAACAAGCAGCGGCCTAGAGTTTAATTGGATACATTTTAGTTTTCGATCGGCTGTAGTATGAATCTTCTCGATGAGGGACCGAGGTGAAACTTGAGCTTGCTTAATTTGCATAAGTAAATCGAAATTATGGCTTGAGCAAGAGGGATATGTCATTCTGACTAAACCATTAAACCATCACTTACCTTYCCTATGCTAAATATTTTTAGATAATTATAGTAGTTAGAAATATGCTTTGATATAAACTTTAGGAGAGAAAATCAGTTAGTAAGAAACCTATAAGTTAAACTTCAGAGAGATTTGTTACCATAGATAATCYTAGTAAAATAAATTAATTTTACGACTTTGTATGACAAGCTCAACATTTATATAACAACTTAGAATTTTATAACTAATCCTTGAACCTAATAACCCTAGTGTGAAAGCCCTATTCCTTAGGCTTCTAAAAATTTCAAATTTGTAGAAAATCTTTTTTAGGAACTTGCTATAAAAGTGAAACATTCCACCCTATCCACTTCAATCGATAAGCTTGAAAACCCTCTTGCTCTGAGTAGTTTATAGTCTGACCTTAACTTTGAAATGGATTACCATAGATCTTTTAGGAGCATTCCTATCTYAGGACCACTTTTCCCACAAATCATGCAAAATTCACAATCTACAATTCAAATACTAAACCTAGACAGATTTGGACATMACTCACATTTAGTGACTCTCTCAATCCTTTCAATACTTCTAGAAAAATACCAAATCTTCTAGAATTACTCCCTTTAGGTATTTTAATCCTCTCGGAAACTAATTTCCAATTAGGAGATCATCCGAACTTAGGATCTAGAATATAACATTGTGACAAAAATTTGATGGTTGTAGCATCATGATTAGGAAGGCTCTGATATGATTGAGAGCTCGTAAGAATATGACAATGTTTRATCAATACCGAGATTTTATGCAAAAAACATCATATAATTCACAAAAACTCTCACTATATTTTCTTGAAATTAATGAGATTGATTTGTTGATGGTCACCATTATAACAGAAAATGTCCATGATAAAATGATATTTGTGTTTCACTTACAAAGCTCCACCCCGTTCGCGCGCGCACTGCATCGTTGAGATTTAAACTACAACAATGAACCTTGAATGAAAAAAAGAAAAAGAAACCCATCATTATTTTTATTCTTAGTGTTATTATTGAATAAATTATCCAAAAAGCAATAGAGGATTGAATTTTACAAAATCTCCACTTTCTCAATTGAAAAGCCCAGTGCGATCCACTACTAATGGTCTTAATCATGACGCAAGAATGCACATGTTTCCTTTGCAAAAGTTTGCATCTTTTGCACTCATATTACAACGTTGAGATTACAATTACAATATTTTTTTAAAAAATTGAATTTGTTTGTTCTCTTGTGACCAATCTTGGCATTAGGTTAGAGCGAAAGACAGAGGAATTCGAGAGGCGAACAATTGTAGAGGATTTCAATGAACCAACAAATGTAAGAGTTCAGTTACTATCTTATCCACTGGACCTAGATTTTCAAGGTATCATTCGTCATGCTGCTAAACGATGCAATTATTGTTGATGGCTCATGGAGCTAACATACTATCTTAAAGCTATATATCGGGTTTGGAGGTATGCCTTGGTTAAAAAGATTTTAATTGAGAATTTGTTGGGTTAAAAAAAATAACTTGTGGTAATGTTTCATCTTATTGCACTTACATGCTTACTTATGAAGCCTGGGTTTGCTTAGTGGCTGCTAGCTTAGGGAACTATGGAGGAAACATTCTATAAGGTTTTGGTAGAAGAAGAAATCTTAATCAATTATACTATTTCTTACCAATCCTTWGTAATTTAATATTCTTTGAAAGGWGACGAAGGAATGACTTGTTATAAAGGTGGTTGATAAGTAAAAACTTCAAGGAACTACTTTGAAAGAGGAAATGTTGGGTCTTCTTTGCATTGGTAATTAGGAAGCTCTGATGTGATCTAGAGCTTATAAGATATGGTAGCGTCTGATGGTGGTCAATATCAAGATTGGATGAGAAAAACATTATATAATTCAGAACTACTCTTTCTATAATTCCATGAGATTAATGAGATTGGTTTGTTGGTGATTAAATAACTCATTTAATTTCTTTACCATTATAACAGATAAGGCTTAGTTCCATGATACAATGATATTTATGTTCCCCTTACCCACGCCATCTGCTTGCACATTGCGTCATTGAGATTTAAACTACAACAATGAACTTTCAATGAAAAAAAAAGAAAAAAAAGAAAACCATCTTTATTTATATTCTTAGAGTTATTATTGTAGAAATGTTTTGGTAATGGAAGCTGGTAAATATGGAAAATAAAAATTAAGATGTCAATACTTAATAATCGGTGACCCTATAAGTTGAATGGTTGAATTGTAGAACTTTAGAATAGAGCCCTTTCAGAGAATTGTTAATCAAAGAGCATAGAGGATTGAATTTTACAAAAGTTCCACTTTCTTAGTTGAAAAGCACAGTGTGGTCCACTACCAAAGCTCTTAATTATGATGCACAAATGCTTATGTTTCCTTTGCAAAGCTTCACATCATTGCACGCCTATTACTTCATTGATTACAATTATAACAATTTTGCAAAAATTGAAATTTTCCATTCTCATGTGACTAATCTCAACTATAGGTTGGATGGAAGGACAAAGGAATTCGAGAGGCAGACAATTGTAAAGGATTTCAATGAAACATCAAATATAAGAGTTAAGTGTACTCTCTTATCAACTAGAATTGGATTTATTTGGGTATGAATCCTCAGTGCCATTATAGTGGATGGTCATGGAACTATSAACTATCCTCAAGTTATGTATCGGGTTCAGAGGCATGCCTTGATCAAAATGATGTCAATTGGTAATTTGTTGGGTTAAACAAAACAACTTATTTGTAATTTTTCCTCTTTTTGTAAGTAAATGCTTGCCTATGAAGCCTTGGTTTGCTTAGTGGCCGTTGGCACAAGGAACCATGGAGGAAAAATTCTATAAGGTTTAGGTAGAAGGAGAAGTCTTAGTCCACAGATTGTACTTKATCTTACAAATCCGTAATAATTTAAGATTCTTCCAAATGAGGTAATGGAAGGACTTGTTAGAAAGGTTGATGATAAGTAAAAACATCATGGAACTACTTCAAAAGATGGAATGTTTGATCTTCTTTGCATTCTTGTCTAGGAAGGCTCTGATGTGATCGAGAACTCATATGCAACATTGATAGTGGTCATTATCTAGATTCATGAGGAAAACACTCTATAATTGCATGAAATTAATGAGATTGAATTGTTGTCATTTAAATAACTCATATAATTTCATTACCATTACAAAAGAAAAGGATTATTTCCTTGATATTATGATATTTGTCTTTCCCTTAGAAATCCACCCCATCCACTCGCTCAATGCGTCATTTTAGATTCAAACTACAATAATGAACTTTCAATAAATTAAAAAAACATCTTTASTTTATATTCTTAATTTTATTATTGTAGAAATTATTTTTCAATGGAAGTAGAAAAATATAGAAATAAAAATTAAGATATCTGTAGCTAATAATTGATGAAACCGATAAGTTGAGTGGTCAAATTCTATGGAAAGAGCCCATTCAGAAGACTGTTAGTCAAAGAGCCTAGAGGATTGAATTTTACAAAAGTTCCACTTTCCCTATTGAAATGCCCAGTGCGATCTAGTTCCAATGCTCTTAATTAAGATAGAATAATTCTTATGTTTCCTTTGCAAAAATTCACATTATTCGCATGCAAAATTCTTCACTGAGATTACAATTTTTAACAATTTTTAGAAAATTTAAATTGTCCATCCTCTTGTAACCTATCTTCGGAATATGCTATATGGGAGGACAGGGACTCGATAGCCCAAAAATTGTAGAGGATTTCAATGAACCTTGAAACATAAGAGTTAAGTGTACTCTCTTATCAATTGGACCTAGAAATATCTAGGTTTCAATCATAGTGCTACTAATCATTGTAATTATAGCTCATGGTTCTTTGAACTAASATATCGTCTTCATGCTATGTACCGGGTTTAGATATATGCCTTGATTAAAAAGATTTTAATTGAGAATTTGTTGGGTTAAGAAAAACAACTTGTGGTAATATTTCCTCTTATTATAGGCCTATGCTTACATACGAAGCCTGGGTTTGCTTAGTGGCTACTGGGTCAGGGAACTATRGAGGAAAAAATCTATTAGGTTTAGGTAAAAGCATAAGTGTTAATCCATAGATTATATCATTTCATACAAATTCAAAATAACTTAAGCTTCTTTGAAATGAGATAAAGGAAGGACTTGTTAAACAGGTGGTTAATAAGTAAAAGCTTGATGGAACTACATTGAAAGAGGAAATATTGGATCTTCTTTATAGTGGTTACTAGGAAGGCTTTGTTGGAAAGCTCATAAGAATATGGCAATGTTTGATARTGGTCAATATCGAGATTTYATGAGGAAAACATTATATAATTTGCACYAACTCATASAATAGTTCCTTGAAATTAATGAGAGGAAAGGCTTAGTTCCATGATACAATCATAATTGTGTTTCCCTTATAAAGTACAATGTCGCTCACGAGCACACTGCRTCATTGAGAATTAAACTACAACAGGTAACCTTAATTTAAAAAAAGAAAAAGACTACCATCTTTATTTATATTCTTAGTGTTATTATTATAGAAATATTTTGTAATGGAAGTAAGAAATAGGAACTTTTAGATTGAGGCCATTCAAAATATTGTTACCTAAAGAGCAAAGAGGACTGAATTTTACAAAATTTCTACTTTCTCAGTTGAAAATACTAGTGCGTTCCGCTGACAATGATCTTAAATATGATACAAGAATGCTTATGTTTTCTTGGCAAAACTTCACGTCATTTAAATGCACATTATTTCATTGAGATTGCAATTATATCAATTTTTAGAAAATTTAAATTCTCTATTCTTCTGTGACCAATCTTGGCAATAGGTTAGATGGATGGACAGAGGAATACGAGAGGCAAACAATTGTTGAGGATTTCAATGAACCATCAAATATAAGAGTTAAGTGTACTCTCTTATCAACTGGACCTGGATTTATTTGAGTATTAGTCCTCATGTTGCTAATTAAATTTGATGGCACATAGAACTAACAAAAAWTTTCAGGCTATAAATCGGGTTCAGAGGTATGCCTTGATAACATGATTTCAATTGAGAATTTGTTGCGTTAAATACAATAACTTATATTGTAGGTACATGCTTGCTTACAAAGCTTGGCTTTGCTTAGTGGTTGTTGGCTCAAGGAAGGACATGTTAGGAAGGTGGTTGATGAATAAGAAGTTGTAGGAACTACTTTGGAAGAGGAAATATTGGATCTTCTTTAYATTGGTGACTAGGAAGGCCTTAATGTGATCTAGAGCACATAAGAATATGCCAATGTTTTGATAGTGGACTCTAACTATAATTCAATGAAATTATTAATGAGATTGATCATTGGCAATTAAACGACTCATATAGTTCCATTACCAGCTAAAAAAAGAAAAAGGCTTAGTTCCATGACACAATGAAATTTGTGTTTCCCATACAAAGTTCCAAGCCATTCGCACGTTCATAGCGTCATTCAGATTTGAACTACAACAATGAACCCTCA
>MEJB01000664.1:0-39333 GCA_001752375.1 Rhazya stricta
TAAAATCGATATCAGATTTTGTTTAGCAACATATTCTAAAGCAAAAGAATAGCGCATTTGTACCCTAGAGAAAAAGGATTAACATAGTTCATGAGCTCTATACCACCTTGTTGCTACATAATCCTAGAAGCACACATATATATGAATAAGGTGATATTTGAGTGAATTGTTTTGCTTTCATCATTAAGAAGTATGAGCGGATGGTCAATTGTTAAATTCAGAGCTTCGGAAAGATACATACTATCTAGAATCTTTCCTAGAGACAATCCAATGTATAGTAACTTTAGAGTCACATGTAAATCCAATGTATATATAGATTACAGAGTGATAGATAACATTACTATAAAAAGAAAGGAACCTATCGGAACTGTATAACTCCACAATTTATGTCCATAATAAATATCTCTTACAACCGTAAAACCACAAGGAAATTTGCTAACAAAAAGATACTCTGCATATTGCTGTTAGTTTTCATGTGTTCGAGCATTTCAATAATATATTCTCTCATTAATCTTCATTTTCTGATCCATTATTTTACAACTAGTATACTTATAGTGACTGAGAATGAGAAATGTGTGAAGGTAAAAACTGATAAATGAAGAAGATCCGGAAAGAATGAGATAGCATGTATAGGTTCTTTCTCAAGAAAATAAAAAAATTCTGAAAGATATACTACAAGAAGAAGAAAATTTATGTAGCACAGAGTGATTGATTAGCAAGTAGAAGAATGAGAATAACTGTTACATATTTTCTGATGAAAGTCAACAGAAACAAATCATGATAGTTCACACAATTAACTTGTTTTAGTATTATACCAAGCTTACTTTAAAATTAACTAACTTCTGTTGGCTCGAGAAAGGTTATTGTTACATACACCATAGTTATTAAACCTAATCATTCGCAAGGTTGAATTGGTCCCAAGGACAAAAATCAGGCATATTTGGATTGCAATTGAAGTTGCACTTTAAACACCGAAGAATCTTTTTGGACTAAAAATCAATTTGGGCAATCGAAATAGAAAAAGCTAGTTTTCTTCCTGAAGACCCTTCAAACTTGAAGACCACAAAAGATTACTGAAACATAGAAAACAGCTAAAGACCGTGTGGAAGTAAAGGCCTTGGCCTTGGTCCGGGACTGAACATGTGCTGAACCTGAACTAGAATAGTTGCTGTATGGATTATAATAGTAAGGGGTTGGARGTGGATTTTGGCAGCATTGAGCAGGAGCTGCAGGTGGACAATAGACTTGAGCTGGAGGAGGCGGAGGCGCACCATATGAAGGATAACCAGAGGGCGGAGTAGGCAGAGGTGGCGTGTGGCACGGGTATTGACAGATAGTGCAGTTGTCGCAACCAGCTGGAGGAGACAGGCCATTATTGTAATTATTTTGAGCAGGTTCACCATCACCAGAGGTTGTTGATATGAAGAACAAAAACGCCAGCAGGAATACAAGCTTTGTAGTAGACATCTTGATCCTCACAACTGCAAAATTGWATGATAAAAAAGTTTAGATACTGAGGAATAGCTAGTTTTCATGTTCTGTTTTGAATTTATATATGCAGATTTTCATCATTCTGGCCTGAAATTCGGTCACAAATGCCACATACACAAATTTTGCCGCATGGATAGCGATGTGGCAATTGAAATGATAAAAGGATGCTGACTTATTTGCATGAAACACTAGATGAAGACAGAAACAATGTGAAGTTGTACATCAGCAAAAAGAAAAGTACGCCGATTTTTCTACATCACCAATATGTTAGTATGTTAGTGTGACCCACCATTCTCAAGTAGGAAGGAAGAAATGGAACACCTAGTTTCTGATTTTGTTTTAACATTCTGAAACTTGGACATAAATGAAATCAATGGTTTCCTTATTAATCAGCAGAAAGAAGTGAAAAGCGATCTTTCTTATATGYCCAGCATCAGGCACAAAGAATATTTCAATCAACTAATCCTCCACCAGCATTAATCAACTACTCTTTCTGGATTTGAGGGCCCTTTGAGCTTTAAGAAATGAGTTCGGAACATTAGAAGAAACTTTATCTAATGCATTTCACAATATAAAAAATAAAAGAAAAATTTTGAAAAAAGAACTTTACAAGGTGAATACGAGAATCAACGGAAGGAACAACACAAGAAAAAGAAATAATATGATGCATTTGGATTGAGAGTTAAGGTATAGAATAGGAGTTTATTTTTATTATAATGAAGAAGTTTGAAGCGTGAATGTTATAAAATTTCAATTATGTGATTATATTTAAGGGTTTTCTTAATTGTAAATGTTATTTGGATTCGAATTATAGAGTTTAGCATTTAAACAATTGACAATTACGTGGTAAGACAATTTTCTTCCTCATAACCATAAAACAAATGCCAATTGAAGTGTTGCTCTAATTTATCTGCCTATCCAAATATGAGAAGTTTGGGCACAAAGTAGGAAATTACCCTATGCAGAAGCAACTCGCCACAAGGCCATTGGACCACGACCACAACAATGACCCTAGCCAGAACGACTACAACAACAATATTCCTAGCAAGAGCAGAAGATGACCAATTTTAGGGTCTTTGCATTGACCAAGAGGACGCTGATGTATCAGAGGACATTGTACAGCTATAATATAAAGAAACACCATTTTTACAGGGCCACCCACTCCTTTGTATCCACAAAATTCATTAAAATATTAAAATTAGTTCTTGAGCGATTAGAGGATGATTATCCAGTGGTTACACCTCGAGTTAAAATCTTAGTCTCTAATTTCGTGTTCAATAATTATAAGCTGAACTTAGGGGACATGAGCTTATGATTACCTTAATTCACTTAGTATAATTTACTTTGATATAATTTTGGGTATGAATTGATTGTCTAAAAATCATGTTCTGGTAGATTTTCAATGAAAGACAGTAAGGTCCAGGACTCCTGGCAGGGCGGAATTCTTCTTTCAAGGTTTTGTCAGAAAGAGTACGAGTCCCATAAACACAGACCATTTCGGTCCTAACAGTTTGGAAGAATATAAGTAACAGATGCATAGGATTTATGGCGTGCATAGTAAACATAGAACATAGTAGCTTGAAGTTAGAGGATATTCCGGTAGTATAGGAATTTCTTGATGTATTTCTGGATAAATTAGTAGGAATACCTTAGAACGAGAAATTGAATTGGAAGATAAACATAGTCCTATGATTGAAAACAATTTCAAAGGGTTCTTACGATATGGCATTAGCAGATCAAGTGATTAAAAGGGCAACTTCAAGAACTACTAGACATGAAGTTTATCGGACCAAGCAGGTTATCATAGGGAGCATATGTGGTGTTTGTGGAAGAAAATGATGGAAGCATGCATCTATGCATCAACTGTTAAGAGCAGAACAAAATCACAATAAAGAACAAGCACCCCCTACCATGTATGGATGASTTATTAGATCAGCTAAGGCTCAACTATTTTCCAAGATCGACCTCAAGGCACGACATCACCAACTATGCATTAAGTCTGCGAACGTTCTCAAGAGCATTTTCAGGATGCGATGCGGGCATTATGAGTTAACAGTAATGTAGTTTAACTTAACCAATGCACCAAAAGCTTTCATGGATTTTATGAATCGTGTGTTTCAACAGCAGATAGATAAGTCTATAGTAGTCTTCATTAATGACATCTTGGTGTATTCACCTATAGAAATGTAGCAGAGGAAGCACCTTTATGAGGTATTACAAGTGTTATGAGAGACGAAATTGCATGCGAAGCTCTCCAAGTTGAATTTTGGTTGTAGAGAGTAGCTTTCTTATGTCACATTATTTCAGGAAATGGAGTCATCATGGACCCAAAGAAAATAGAAGCAATAGTTGATTGGCCAAAACCGACTAACTTTGACAAAACAATGTAGTTTCCTTTGCCTGGTCGGATATTACAAGAAGTATGTGAAGGACTTCTCTACAATTGCGTTAAATTTGACTAGGCTAAATAAACATCTAAGTGTGAGGAAAGTTTCAAATAATTGAAAGGGAGGTTATGTTTGCATCGATCTTCTTGTTGCCCGTAGATGGTGGGAGATAATAGTTCAAGGTGTACACTGATGCAGGATGTTCAGGTTATTGCATATGCTTTACGATATATGAAACCATATAAACAAAACTATCGTACAAATGATTTGAAATTAACATTAGTAGTTTTAGCCCTAAAGATATAGAGGCATTACATCTATGGCGAACAATGCAAGGTCTTCATCAACCATAAGAGTTTGAAGTATCTATTCATGCAGAAAGAAGAAAACATAAGGCAGAAAAGTTGGCTAGACTTACTAAATAACTACGACCTAAATATTAGCTACATCCCAGTAAGGCGAACAAGGTGGCAGATTCCTTATGTATAAAGAATTCAAGTGTTCTAGCCGCAATGTGGATTCAATAGCAAGAGTTGATCATTGACTTCAAGAGGTTGGAAATCAAAACTGTAAAATCGACGAAAAAGTTCTTAGTCGCATGAGTATCTAAACCTCCCTACTTGAGCAGATTAAGTCTGCTCAAGGAGATGATATAAAGTTGAATAGATATGTGAGTTATATTTGAAAATATTCTGATTTTGAACTCCAGCAGGACAACAGCCTTGGTTTAAGGATTGAGTATATGTACCTTCATATTCACAGTTAAGGCAGGAGGTAATGAGTGAGACTTATAACAAGAAATTCTCAATGCAGCCACAAGGAACAAAAATGTATTGAGACTTGACAAGGAATTTATGGTGGATTAGAATCAAATGGGATATCATGAAATTTGTGGCAAAATCTTTAGTCTATCAACAAGCAAGTTAAGATCAAACCCCAAAGATCAAGAGGATTGAAACAATTGGAGATTCCCATTTCGAAACAAAAGCATGTAATAATTGACTTTGTTATCGAATTACTAGGTTCACGATCAAGCAAGATGCTATGAGTTATGGTAGATAGTTTGATAAAGACTACCCTTTTTTATTCAATGAAGACTACGACAATAATGGAAGAGCTAGTGAAAATCTATTTGGACAATATAGTCAGGTTACATGGGGTGCTAGTGTGGATTTTGTCTTACTGCAATATTAAAGGTTAGCCTGTCAATTTTGCAAAATCTAAATGAGGAGCTCAATACGACCTTATCACTCAGCATAACATATCATCTACGGACACAGCAATTTGAAAAAGTAATACAAACACATGAGAAGACATGCTCCTAGCTTGTATAATAGATTTCAAAGGTAATTATATAGACTATATGATATTAGTAGAGTTCTCCTACAATAATAACTAGAAATTCAATATCAGGATTGATCCTTTTGAATCCCTATATAGGAGGAAGTTCACATCACCTATTTAATGGGATGAAGGAGGAGACAAAGCATCTCTAGTCCACATTTGTTGCAAATTACAAAGGAGAAGGAATCCTTGACTAGAGAACATTAGAAAAAGGTACAAGATCGGAAAAAGAGTTGGGTTGATGTCCAAAGAAGACTACTAGAATTCGCTCAGGGTCAAAAGTTTATCTTCGAGTTTCACCTATAAATGGAATCATGCGCGTTGATAAAAGTGGAAAACTTATCCCAAGATTTGTCGAGCCATTTGAGATACTTGAGAATGTTGGGGATATGACTGACCCTTTTACGCATCCATATTATTTTTTACGTATCACAACTTCGATGCTATGTACCTGACCCTAACCATGTGTTAGACCACCTCCAGGAGAATTTGGAATACAAGAAATATCCATGAGAATTGTGGATTGCAGCGATTGAGTTTTAAGAAGAAGAACCATTCTATATGTGAAAGTCCAGTGGTCAAATCATACATTGAAGCAGCCACTTGGGAACTGAGGAGAACAACGAAAGAGGACAACAAGCAGATCGTCCCTTCATGATGCGGCAAGGTTTGAAGATTAGTTGTGTACATACCAAATTTGTTTAGTCTCTTTACTTTCTCTGCATCTGATAACGTCAGATAGTCTACTCTGCTGCCTGGGCTAACATCTAACTTTTACTTCCCTATACTACAAACAATTTTATTTTAGAGGCAATCCATCGGCGAGCCTCTTTTTTTCTTATTATCCTGTTCCCTTACCCCTTTAAGAGATCAAGCTCTGCCCCAGGTGTATACATATGTAATTGGAAGCTCGTACCTAAAATAGAAACCTAAGTTCAAAGTTGGAGGTTTCTAGTAATGATGAACAACTGAAGTATTGATTACAAGTAGTTTATAATACCACGGAGCACTTGGGAGTTCTTAAATGCCAACCTAAAGGCGTTCTTGCTTTAAATAGTAGTATTTGGATCAGAATTTCATGTTGACTTAGTTCCTCTACAATTCCAGACAAACTAAAAGAACAGCAATAAGTGATATCTTCAGGTAGTTACCATTCAATTACTGTAGCAGTACTATCCATGCTACATTAATTTCGGTGTTTGGGAAACTAATTTGATTTTGAAAGGAAATTAATTTTTTAAAATAAGGAAAGTAATTGTAAAATACTGAGAAAAAGAATAACCTATATGGAGGTTATATTCTAATAACTCTCCTCAAGATTTTAAAACAAAAATATGCTTAACAATTTTTAAAGACTCTAATAACTTTATTTTTTTCCTTTTTCCTCCTATTCTTCTTCTCAATTTCTCATTCCTCCTAATTCGGTTAACCCTAATACCCAGCCATAAGGGAAACACATTTGATCTCTAACTGAAGTCACAAAAGCATTCATGCAACTGTACAAGCTCATCAAAGAAAACTAAATATTTAAATTAAAAACTCTATTCACAGACATACAAAGACTGAAACAAAGGTACTCGAAGCAAAAGCCTTCTTGCTCATCGTATCCAACTTGGTGTGAGTTATTCTGGCTCTCCATCACAATGTGATTTACAAAAGATGACCTCTTGATAGCTTTCTCTAGTGCATGCAGAATCTATTTTTCAAGCCTGATGACTTGACGCAAATCTTGGTCATAAAACTGATCCAATGTCCCATGAGCAATGAATACCATTAGCTCTAATTGCATCAAACAGTAGAATCAACACGCGAGAGAGTCAAAATACAATTAGCCCATAATTTATCAAGAATTACTCTTATCATCCTTCCAATCCCGCAAGCAAAAGTTTCCCCTTCGTGTCTTACATAACCATTATCAAGAAAATTATGGAAAACCTCAAGTGCAAAGTACATCAAGACAATAATACAATGTCTTGGCATTTAATTCACACGAGTATCATATGATCCAAAGATATTATTCTAAAAGTCAATTCAATGATCATTAAATCAATGAATTAAACTTATATCATTTCAAGTAAAGAGGTTAGTCTAAACTTATGATTAATCTTATAAGTTTCTGTAGAAATTTATTGTGTTAAACTACTTGTACCCAGTCATCTTAATGTTTAATTCACCCTATTTTAATGATATAGCAAAAACTGGGTTAGTATTGCTTACTTCAAGCTTCATTGGTTCGTATTTTATCATTTGTACTTATGGTTTAATTTGGACAATTTGACATAAATATATAAACTCTCTTCCTAATTCCATAATATTACACCAAACACTTACAAGGATTCTTTACTTATTTTCCTTTGTTACATTCCTTAACCTTCTAAACAAGATAAAGAAATCTATAAAGATTTAGAAATTCCTTCGAATTTTGATTCCAAGTAATCAGATATCCAATACAACTTTCCTCTCCACTCTGTCAAAAGCGACCATGGGGTTTTAGATAGATATTGTGTCTCTTTTTCTTTGCCTAGTTTCTTAGGCAAGTCAAAGTTTAGATACTACTTAGTCTGGCTACCATTGTATTGGAATTTTTATCATCATTGTTCTTATTCACTAAACATATTTTGACACTATCACTCTCTGTCTCTCTCTAGCTTAGATGACATCTATGGCTATTTCCCCTTCTTTCCGACATTATTATCTTTTTCCGCTTCCACTAAATCTGCAATAAAAACAATAAGCATATTCCATCCTTATTGATAGTGTATATTACAAAGCAATAACTTGCTTTATAATTCCATATTTCCTTTTTATGCAAATCAAAATTTTAACAATATATCATTCCATTTCCAGAACAATTTGCAATTTCGGCAAGCTTGTTGAAAAGGTTTCCAAATAAAGACCACCAATGACAAATATGGAGCAAATGAGATAGGTATATCTGATGAATTGCATAACTAATCACCTAAATCTCTACTACTTAAAAGTCATTTTCTTGATTTAATGTTCTTTGCGCGGACTGCAATCCAATTTTGATAGAATCTCTTCAATACATCACTTACTCGATCAAGCACTCAATTTGGAAATAACTAGTAGAACCTATTCAAGAGATGCTAATGATTTCAAATTTGTTATTTTATGCTTTTACTTTGATGGCCCCATGGTTGTCATCAAAGAAGTGGATTTTGATAAAAGTTGGATCTTTTTGCTAAAAAACTTGAACACCCAGTTAAGGTCCACATGGTGATAGTCAAATAGTGAAGTCAGATGTCCTTTTAAACCTAAAAGAGGATTAAGGCTAAGAAACCTCCAACTCCGTATGTTTTAGTTAGGGTTCTTTGGTAAAGATCCTAGTCAATCAATGTACCTGGGAAAAAACCCTCCTTTAAATAATCTTTATTAAAAGGCCTCATCTATTAAAGAAACTTTAAAATTATTATTGAATGACTAAATTACCCATCTATGTTAAATTATTAAATTATCTCATCCCAACAAATTTGTTAAATGACAAAGACACCCTTTTGTTATCCTAATTGCCTATAACCAACGGAGAAGGAGCCAAATTTTCTTCTCTCTCTTCCTCACGTAAATCTCAACAAAACCCACAAAATCTTCTTTCTTTCTTCTCCATTTCACTCATTTGAAAGCTCTCGACTAAGAGTTTTCTTCCCCATTGTACCGTTGAAGACCAAAGCAAGAAGAAGCCAAACCATTTTCAAGAAAAAATGTGCTCTTATTCTATCACTATATGTAAATCGAATTTCTAAACTTGTATTCATGATGATCTATTTCTTCCATATACTATATTGCATGAGTTAAGGGCTCTCTTCTAGTCTATAAGTTTGGGTAAACAATATCTTTGACGAAATTATTTAAATTAGTCTATCAGCATACGTAACAGCAGCCCACTATAGTCTATCAGCATACGTAACAGCAGCCCACTGTGGCAAACATTTTGTCACAACTCCGCGCTGCAACGGCCAATATTTCATATTTTTCGCATCACAAAATGTCACTGTTATAGAGCGTTTGTCACGATTGCCTTATATGATGGTAAATATTAAATATTTACCATCACGGTTGGTCATCGTGATAGAATGTCTACCACGGTGATCTTCTGTGATAATTAATATGAAATATTTCTCATCACAGTGGATCACCGTGACAAAATGTCTATCACGGTTGCCTGCTATGATGATTAATATGAAATACTTCTCACCACAGCATGCCACCATGATAGATGGCTAGCTGCTGTAATGAACATTAGCAATTTTCATTTTAGTTTATTCTTAGACGGAAATATTTTTCATCCTATGTAGAATTAAGAAAAACTAAAACTAATACAATTTCATTAAATATTTCGCATCACGGCAAGCCATCATGATACACTGCCTACAACGGTGGGCTTTTGTGATGAACAAATTAGTTTAACAATTTTTGTAAATGCCAATCTTATGTTATTTAATTGCAGTTATGGCCGCCTCAGATAATTTATGGATATATGTTTATTACTTTGGTGAGTTTGTTGAGAAATAAGGCGGTAGTGGGTGGTCATGGAGGTATAATGGTTTAGCAAATATGGCTTCAGTTCTTATTTCGAAAAACATTATACAAGTCGAGTCATGTGAAGCAGTTCGAGGGGCAGTAGGAATAGATTCTAGGATAAATGATATAGAGATGACAAGTATAGTGTCTGAAAATTCTAACTATTTGATACCACATAATAAAGATTGATTGTAACTACAAATTGATATGGTATCTCTCGGTTAGTAAAAAAAAATTTCCTCTTTGTGTTACTCTTTTGGAGAAAAAAATTTGAGGAGATTGAAGAAAGCAATGGCTTGGGAGAGAGTTAAGCAAAAGCAGCACCTATTACAGATGATGGTAAAGCACTTGCTGAAGACAGTTTGAATGAAGCACCTATTGTAACAATGTTTGAGATGCAAATGGATTGGAATGGTATGGATTCAGAATAACTTCATAAAAAAGCTCATGTGGGAGGTGGGAACATAGATGAATTAATGGCTGATTTAGGTTCAACTCCCTTTCCTTTAGGCCATCATTTAGAATACTAGAATGTGAAGATTTGCAAAGAAAATAGTTGTTCTCCAATAGAAAAGCTCTGATACTGAGGTTATACTAGCTTGTAATAAGGTGTCACTTTGAGTTTAAAGCTAAAAAGTCAAATAAGTCTATATATATATTTGTTTATCTTGAGAAGAGCTGTAAGTGGCATTTGCGGGCTACAAAGTTGAAAGAATTATAAATGTTTGAAATTCATATTTACAATAGCTAGCACACATGCTCCATGAGTGTTAATAGACAAGATCATAGACATGCTACCTCTTCACTAATCAGAATTCACATTGCCTCTAAGTTTGAAGATGCTACAAAGGTTTACAAAATGGAGAAACATCATCAATGATGTTCGTGAATAGCTTGGCATAACTATAACTTATAGTAAGGCATATTCTGCTAAGTATATTGATTATGGGCTCGTCCGAGGAACACTTGGGAATAGTTATGCCAAATTGTCATCTTACTGTCACATTTTAGAGCAAGCTAATCCTGGCATAATGACATCCATTGAAACTAACGACATTATGCATTTGAGGTGCATTTCTTGTTGTCATATTTTATTACAACTATATTTTGTAATAATCTTAGTCATTGAAACTGACATATATTTCCAATTCAAGTACCTTTTTGTGGCACTAGGACAGAGTATACGTGAATATCAGTCAATAAGACCAGTCATTTGCATAGACGATACATTCATGACAAGTAAATATCGAGGTACTCTACTTGTTGCCACTTGTCAAGATGCAAAAAGTCAAATGTGTGGCGCGTGGTTGACTCAGAGAGTGAAGCTTCATAGACTTCGTTCTTTTGTCACCTGGAGAAATGGGTGATAAGACTGTCCATTATCTTGGACCATGGAAAAAGCAATCCAAATGCATTTAGAAATATCTACCAGTTCGCACATCATAGGAATTGCATATGGCACTTGAGCAATAACTTGAAGGCTAAATTTTCAAGGGCTAATTTGTCATCATTATTCAAAAAGACTGTATGGGCTTATACTTTAACATATTCTGATGACTAGATGACAGCATTTTGCGGTAAAAAAAGATGGGGTTAGAGAATACTTAGAATATGCTATATGTATTATTAGAGTAGAACAGATCTTAGAGGGACTCGATACAATATAATGACAACAAACAATGCAGAACCTTTGAACTCCAAGTTGAAAAATGCTCGAGATTTTCCTATAATTAGTTTGATCGAGTATATTAGACAATTATTGCAGAAATGGTATTACAAAAGAAATGAGGCAGCAAGAAATTGCACTAGTYGCCTCACCCCACCTATAGAGGTGAAGATGTGCTCGAACTATCTTGAGGTAAATGGATGAAATGCAATCAGGATATCACTGGTTGATTTCTAAGTTGTTAACAAGTTGAAATCAAATGTGGTTAACTTGGAAAAACATACTTGTACTTGCAGACAATTTGATCTTGATAAATTCCCTTGCCCACATGCAAATTTTGCTTCCAAGCGGAATGGTACATACACATATGCTCTTTGTTTTGCCTCTTATACCACTTCTTGTTGGAGAGATACATATTCGGAGTTTATTAACCCACTGTTGAACGAGAATGAGTGGCAGCTTCCCGCACAAGTGGTTTCAAGAGTAGTCCTTCGACCGCTAATAAAATGACCTGTTGGACGCTACTGAAACTATGAACAAATTAATTGGAAAGCTACGCAAGCTCTGCAAGTGTAATAGGTGTTCAAAAACTTGCCACAACCGTAGCACTTATATAAACCATTTGCCTAAGAAGTGAAGACATTTACCCCTTTATTTAGTCTTGTAAATAAATTTTGTTCTATTTCAAGTGAAGACATCAATTTACTTTGAAATGTATTGGATTTAAATTTTGATAATCACATGTTGGATGTTGTGATGCACATATACACCTTAAATCTAATCATGCTTAAACAGTGGTCTTTTTCTTATCAAATTAGAGTTCATGCAAACATATAACAGAAAAATATTGCTTATCACAATAGACCACTATGATAGAATGCTATCCCGGCGGGCCACTGTCATGAGAAATTCTGAATTACTCATTTCAAATTACTTTCTCTATTTACAAGTTTCGAAATAAAAACTGAATTATAATTACATATTGATGATTTTTCTTAAATATTGCTCATCATAACAATGCCACCATGATACATTGCCTACCACGACTGGTATCTGYGATGAGAAATTATTGCATGAATTGGAAATTTACTAAATCGAATATCTTTTAAGCTGATTTAGAATTAATATGGACAGAAATTAATTAAAATTTATTGAAGAATTTCGCGTCACATCTTGTCATCGTGGCCTACTATGATGAGCATTACTCATATATTAGCAAAATTAAAGTGACAACCTTTATACCTGAATTATTAATTAATTAGATACTAGTATAATGGACTAGACATCTTTAGCATCAAGATATATCCCCATATATATGTATTCTATCTATCGTCATAAGAAGTGAAGAAGCAAAGTGAAGAGTTATATTATTTTTTGGGGGCTTTCTAGGGTTTCAAACTATGCTATTACTGGAAGAAAATCTTGAGATCTATGATGTAAATGAAATCAAAAGGGTAATTGGAATCACAACAGGCCAACTATGACAGCCGCAAATCATTGATTTACTGTTTTTCTAAGCTTATGATCAAATTGCTATTACAAGCTTAGAAAAGCAGTAAAAAAATGATTGGGGATTGTGATGGTTGGCTATTGGTTTCTAATCACAGCAGGTCACCGTGGAAGGAAGTTCATCACGGTGGCCCTGCGGTGATGTAATGAAATCAAAGGGGCAATTGGAATCACAGCAGGCCAACCGTGACAACCCCAAATAATTGCTTTAGTGCTTTTCAAGCTTGTGATCAAACCAATAGCAAATAGTTATCAAATACAAGTTTGTCTTATTCCCTCATCGCTATGCAAGTTTGTGTATAGCAAAGACAAAAAAGGTAAACTTGCATTGTGCATTCTTTGGTATTGGTTTTTTACCATTGTGCATTCTTTAGCTATTGGTTTCTAATCACAACAGGCCATCGTTGTAGGAAGTTCATCATGGTGGCCCCTCTATGATGTAAATGAAATCAAAGGGGCAATTTGAATCACAATAGGCCAACCATGATGAACATCCTACCACAATGACCTGCTGTGATGAGTAATTCTTGCGTGAATTGGAAATATTACTAAACCAAATACATTTTTTAATCTGATTTAGAATTAATACACATTGAAACTAATTAAGATCTTTTGAAGAATTGCTTATTATAGCAGTCCACCGTGATAAATTTCTTGCCATGGTAGGCTACTCCACATTTGACTTCTGCTCATCATTGTAAGCCTCCATGATGAACATCCTACCATGGTGGCCTGTTATGATGAGCAATTCTTGTATGAATTAAAAATATTACTAAACCGAACCGAATACCTTTTAAGCTGATTCAAAATTAATACATATTAAAACTAATTAAAATCTTTTGAAGAATTACTTACCATAGTAGTCCACCGTGATAAGTTTCTTGTCACGATAGGCAGTTGTGCTAAGCGTTGCTCCATGTTTAACCACTTCTACTCATCATCGTCAACTTCATGATGAACACCTATCATGGTGGCCTGCTGTGATGAGCAATTCGCATGTAAAAAGCAACAAAGAATTGCACATCACAGCGTGCCGCAGTGATAAGTTTTTTGCCACTGTAGGCCTCTTTGATGAGCATTACTCCACATTTAACCACTTCTATGCATCACGGGCCACCATGATGAACTTCCTATTGTGGTGGCATGTTTTGATGAGCATTAATTGGCCATATGTTTGCAATTGCATGAAAAGAGAATTTTTTCAGTTGATTTAGAATTAGGAAAAGCTAAAATTACATAGTATACTGAAAACAACATCAATTTGCAACTTTTTTTTATATATCTACTAATCCAAGTACACTAAAAAATATATATATACCATCTAAATAAGTATAATCTATCCGCACGAAGAATATCCCTATACACAATCTAAGTGAGTATGATCTATCTACAAAAAGAGTATCTCCATACACTATCTAAATCAATATAATTTATTTGCAAAAAGAATATCCCTATACACCATCTAAATCAGTATAATCTATCTACAAAAAGAATATCCTATAAAGTATTTCTCCTATTCTACAGGTCATATTCTTGAGCAAAAATATTGGCTGCCATCTTTTACCTTTATGTAATCATAAATCTTTGATCAATCATATTCATGTCATGTTCGGATAAGCGAAATTCGATGTTCTTCGATGTGAACATGCCGCAATCGCTGCTGCAAATTCAATGAAGTGTTAGTCTTTCAATATGATAACTATATAAATAACCATCTTGCTTGCATAATATAAGAAAAACTTACCTACTTTTCTGTTGAGGCAGTCTTGTTTGCCGCTTAAGTCTAAATGGCAAAGTAGGGTTGTATCCTTCTCTGAATTTGCCATAAATGAGCCACAACAGCAAATTTATGAAGCATTGCAACTCATTCTTGAGCTGCTTCTCATACATTACCCATTGAGCGCTATCGAAAACAATAATTATGCACTCATCCATATCGATTTCTAGTGCAATCCAATATGAATGAGTGCAAATCGGCAAGTATAAAACTTTGCACTCCTTCCATGACTTGTCAAGTGGAGGAGCTTCGCCATGGATATAATGGATGACAGCTTTATCAAAAATGAAGAATTTCATGTTAGCTAAATATTGCTCCTTTTGACTATCCATATGCGCATACTTCATAAACTGATAAAATCTTAAACCCAAGATGGCAGCGTCTCATCTAAAAAGATTGGAATGCTTCATCGATCGTTCTCTCATGTACGAGACCCACATGTCATATTACACATTCAACATTAAACATCAGTCTATATCAATAATGAACTATTATACATTCAACATTAAACAAGTTGAAGTTTGTTTTACTTACATAATCAGTAAGCTAACAGTCAGTCTTCATAATGGTTTGAAAGAACATTTTATTTATATCGATCAAGGAAAAGCTAATAGAATGCCTGAAAAATATCATTCGTTAGCATTAAGATGTAAATATATACAAGATAATAATGGAAAAATTTAAACAATAGAAATATACCCGACAGTTTCATCCTAAAGCCATGTCTTTAGATTTTCCATTTTTATGGGATCTATTGTCCGAAATGGATTAAATTATTTTACCCCCTTATACTTTCTTCTCTTTGAAGGATTGATGAAAGGAGACTACAGTGGAGGGGCATCTCTCTTCTTGCGCATTCCTCTACCTCGAGGAAAATCATCTCTCACTGCCACTATTATAGTATCAGATGCCATTTTAGTAGCTGTCACTGTGGCAGTCTGAAATTCCTTTTCATTTCTTAACAAAGTTCAAAAAATAATACTTTAAAAAATAATCAAAAAATATATAAAACGGAGCCGACCTTCAATCGGGGGAGTGACAACAATTGGGATAGTAACGACCACCAAGCTCAAGGCATTGTCATCATTGTTGGGATCAACCTCAACTACAAATATAGGTAGAAAATAGGTTAGAGTATGCTGCTTATAAATTATAATTATAATAAACTTAGTTATTGTTGAAAAAGGGAAAACTACCATCCTTGGCTTGTTCTTCTGAAACAATAGGAGGGGGTTGTTCTTCACTTTCCTCTCTTTCTTTGTCACCTCCTGAGGTCAACTATGAAATTAACTGATTTAGACTTGCCTTGAACTAATTCAACTAATCGGTTAACTACTTCTCAACTACATCCAATTTTTTCTCACCTTCAATCATCCTATTAACTCCTTCAATTTTACTCTCAACCCCCTATATCCTCCTCTCAAATACTGTTTGCATCCTTTCAATCATATCATCATTGCGAGAGGGAGATAAGTGAGGGAGATACACGTGAGAGGACATCATGAATTGGGGAACCAGCCGCTATATCTATCTCATTTGATGCGACATCAGGAGGGGAAAGATGATCCTCTACAGCACCTGAAGATGCCTCCTCATCCACGTTCTCATCCTCTTCATCAAAGAATGGAACAAACTTCTGCCAAAATTCTTTCTCGGCTTCCGAGAAAGTAGGGACTTAACTTCCTAAGTACTCTAAAACTACGCTCTTCAAAAAATTGGAAGATGGAGGCATGGTGCGGTGGTGTTCTGCCTTTAAAGTCCATTTTAGCACTCTCGAAATTCTTTCTTCAAAGCAAAATCTGAATTTGGTGGCTAATTCTGGGATGGCTTTGAATGCCCAAATTTGCAGAAAGGAAATAAAAAAAAGAATTAAAGCCAAAATACATTTTATGTAATTATATTATATTATTTAATACATAAATAGAATTTGAAAAAATACAATAGAGTCCATACTATGAAGGATAGAGGAAATTCACAGTAGCTAATTTTATATGCTTTTTTTTCCATAGATTTCTCAATTGCTTCCATGTAATCCCTTCGAAATAACTCAATTGGTTTTGAATATGTTTTTCTTCCTCGTTCATAACTATTGAATCTCCCCAAATCATCCAGCAAGTATAACCACTACAAGCTGACGGCTATATTCTCTTCTTTGGCATATAAAACATATAATAGAATTACTAAAAGCTCCATCTTGTACTTATCATTTGGATCTTTGCATTTTTAATTTATCTAGAACCACTGATCTTTTGAGGTTTCCTTTACACTTGCGGAAGTATTTCTTGTATAGATCAGTGGCTTCCTCTTTCTTCGGGTCCTCTTTATCATCGGTTCTAATAGTTGGCAGGCCAGTCGCAAGAGTAAACTCTTTCAAATTTGAACCTACAACTCCTCTCCCCAAATTGAAACCGTACTTCATTCTTTTTTTTTGTTCCGAAGCACCTAAGCATCATAGCATAATGAACTGATTACTAACCTTCAATTCCCCTATCCTTGTTAAGGGGTCAAAAATAGACTCGAATAATAGCTCACAATGATCATCATCAAGAGCATCTGTCACCTCATCTATTTTCTGCAAGGTGCATAGTGATCATAGCCCTGAAATACTTAATTGGATCTACAATGAATTCCATGGCTCAGAAACATAACAAAAGTACTATACATTAGATCAATCTTTGCAATTGTAGTCCTTTTGGCTCATCACAGCAGGCCAGCCGTGATGTGATCCATACCATGGAGGGCTGCTATGATGAACCTATACAACATATATAATCAAGATATTATTAAAAAAAAACTTATTTTTACTAAATTCAAGTTGATACAAATGAACCTCTTTGATATTAATGAAATATGCACATCACAGAATGCCATTGTGATGGACATGTCCATCAC
Organism: Rhazya stricta; assembly: GCA_001752375.1. NCBI lineage: Eukaryota > Viridiplantae > Streptophyta > Magnoliopsida > Gentianales > Apocynaceae > Rhazya > Rhazya stricta. The sequence goes on from MEJB01000664.1 coordinate 17,606, forward strand.
GGTGGCCAGCTATGATGAGCATATTAGGTGCTAATTTCATTACAGAAGGCCCCGTGATGGACATGCCAATCACAATTGCATGCTGTGACAAAGCTAGCACCCAATATGCTCATCACAAAAAGCCACCGTGATGGATATGTTCATAACGATTGCCAATTGTGATGAACATATTGGGTGCACGCTTCATCACAGAGGGCTATCGTGATTGGCATGTCCATCATTGTGGCCTGATGTGGCCAGCTGTGATCAGTATATTGGGTGCTAGCTTCATCACATCAGGCCACAGTGATGGACATGCTAATCACGGTGGCCTTCTGTGATGAAGTGTGCACCTAATATACTCATTACCACAGGCTACCGTGATGAACATGTCCATCACGGTAACTTTTTGTTATTAGTATATTGTTCGATTTTCCTCATAGAAGGCCACCGTAATAGACACGGTGACTTGTGTTGCACATATATTGGTGAGTGCATTCATCGCAGTAGGCCGCCGTGGTAGACATGTCTACCATGACTGCTTGCTATGATGAATATTCAGCAATATAATGCCARAAATCAAGTTTTGTGATAATCCATTTCTTTTTTTTTTTTTACCAATAACAAATTCATGAAATCACAGTATCAAGGTATATATCGCTGTTTATTGATAAACACTAGAAAATTTGATTTTTTTGCAGGTAAAGTGAGATTTTTAAGTTATGACCAATGTGTTAAGATATCTAATGTCTTCGTGAAATTAAGATGATGCAAAGCAAGAAAATCGATTACAAAGATGATGAATGTTTGAAAAAGTGGAACTGAAAAGGTAGAGAAGGAGAAGTGTTAAGAAGTGAAGTAGAGAGATGCTACTTTAAAAAATATATGAAAGACGTTAGTGAATGGTAAAAATAGAAAGTCACAAGAGTTACAGTATAAAACTATCTTGTTGTGTTCAAATGCACTGAAGGTATAAATGTAAATTAATTATTTATTTAGATAAAAATAAATATTTATTGGATTATTTATTCTCTTATCTTGGTCAAAGACCTTTTATACAAAGTTTTATTATGAGAATACCTTTTACCCGTATCCTCTTTGAGATCACATACCTATGACAGTCAGATCGAGAATCTCACCTTACCCATATCTTGTACGCTCTAGATTGGAGTTTGTTTCTAAATGACAACAACGGGGCGGGTGAATATTTGCTGATGATATTCAGTGACCAAAATTTATCAACCGGCCAACCAGCTAAATCAAATAAACGACAAATGTGTTTGCACAAAAGTGGGGTATATATAGCTCAGTCTATACGGGCTGAGAAGACAATCCTACCCTCGTTCTTTTAATCTATCTTCCATTATTATCCACTATATGTCTCCTATTCCTTTCTCCCCCGTACTGAATAAAAATGTGAACTTGGCTCCGAAGAGCAAGCTCTTCCTCAGATCATGAGAAGCAGACGGTGAAATCATTGTGAGATCAGGCATCATTCGAGATTTTAATCACAATTCCATGTCTTTGAACACTCTAAAAGAGACACTCAGGTCTTGCAATAACAAACCATCAGTATCTTCTCATCCATCATCTTTGTCACTCGTTTCATCGATTTCCCATACATCTTACTCCCTTAGTCCTAGAAAACCTCCCAAATCTTCACTCTCACAGCAGCTCTTGCGTCTTCAAGATCCCTCCACTTTGTCTCAAATCCAACAAAAGAGCTCAAGTAAAGAGACACCTTTGGAGTACGTGCCTCAATCTCGGGCAAAAAGCCCCAGAAAAGACACAATTTTGGGGTCTGAGGCTGAGGTTGAGGGCGAAGAGGAAACATCAGATGGACTGTTAAGGCCAAAATGGGAGAGTTCTCAGTTTGATCACACGGGCCCTTATGAGCCACTGGTTCTCTCCTTGCCGGGTGAAATTCCTGTTGTTCAGGTGATTTCTAGTGGTTTATTGTTTCTTTTTGTTTGCAACTGTGGTAATTTGAATTTTAATTCCCCTTTGATGCCAAAGTTTTGATTTTTTAATTTCCTATTAAACGTGATGAAATGTCTGCTTCACGCGTTAAACGTCTCTGAATAGGTAACCTGCAGAAGATTATCCATGTGGTTCTCATTCTTAATACGAGTTCGCAGATAAAGACTGGGTTGGTTGTTGGTTTAAGTTTGATCTAGTACGATTATAAGCTTTTGAATCACATTGTTCATCTTTTTCTTTTTCTTTTTTTTTTTTTTTTTGGGCTTTTGTTGGTGGTGTTGTTGGTTCATTTTCTTCATGCTTGAAATTGTTAAAATGAGTTTCCTTAAGCTGTTGTTTGGTTTTGTTGCTGAGGAACTTGTGGAATATGTGCTTGGGAGGTTGGCTTGTATGGTGTTATTGAAGCTAATAATTATTAATATTATCCTCGTTATACAATTGAGAATGCATTGTCTTTTACTAGGAATAACAAAATTAATTAAGATAGATGCAAGCTGCTTTAAGATTCCCACTTGAATCTGCTATTTGTGAAAATAATGGAACTCCTTGACAAGTATGGACTCTGTTTGAAGGGGCTAATTGAGAAGAATGAGACTGCTAGACGAGAAACAAGGAGGTCATGCATTTCTTGGGTATTGAAGTTTCCAATGTTTCTTAGAAATAGATCCCTTTTGCTGGCATTAATTGTTTTTGTTTGTGGTTCTTTTCATTTCATTTCTTTTTCTTTCAATCCTTCCTTTCTAGACATCTTTCTCAGTCACATCTTTGCCCTACCTAGGATGATTCTCTTGTTCTCTTCATATCATCTGAAAACATCTTATATTAATCCGTTGGTGCTTAAGGTAAAATAACATCATCATTTGAATGTTTGTCAGGTTCCTGCATCTATTAATTGCAGACTTTTGGAACATCAAACGGAAGGAGTGAAGTTTTTGTACAATTTGTATAAGAACAACCACGGAGGTGTTCTGGGAGATGACATGTGAGCTTTCTTCTTTTTTTTCACCATTTGCATGTTGGTGGTACAATGTAGTTGCTCAAGGATTTCATATTCCTATATGAATGGTGGGATTTTAGTGGTGATGCTCTCGTAGCTTAGTTACAATGCAGTCATACTTGGGGTATATTACTATATTGTTGTTACATTTATGACTATGGAGATTTTAGCCTTTTCCATGCTCACCTAGTTCACCCCAAACATGACTTGGTTGTCCCGTTTGCATAAAGACGGGCAGGTCAAGCAATTCTCCTTGGATTGGCATGTCTAATCAACAATTGGCTGTGTTTCTGGTTGAGTTCAACAAGCTTGGATCAGTGTAGTAATTATTGTGCTCTTACTTTACTGTCACTCACCAGGTTCTGTGAATAAACCAGCTAGATCAAGTAGCTTGTTGACCGGCTTCTAATGCATAGACTATCTTCTCATCTAAGTTGTGATGATGACCTAGCCCTCTAATTGTAACTTGACTCAACTGCCTAGACCATGTCTAGTTTGTTAACAATGTATTCAAACTTGTTATTTTCTGGATGTGGATATCCTCATTTTTATCTTGTTTGACAGATCATGTGTTTTCTTACTCCAGTAGAATTTCGTTGTTGTTTTATGTGGTTCAGCTCAATTACATAAAAAGGCTTATGAAACTTACACCTGCCTTTTCTGTTTTCTTGAAAAACATTGATTATACATCAGGGGATTAGGTAAGACCATCCAAACAATTGCTTTTTTGGCTGCTGTGTACGGAAAGGACAGAGAGACAAGTGAATTAACATCGAAGATGGGAAATGGGCCAGTGACTAATGGCCCTGTCCTAATTGTTTGCCCTACATCTGTTATTCATAATTGGGAGAGTGAATTTTCTAAGTGGGCGACATTCTCTATTGCTTTATATCATGGGGGAAATCGTGATCTGATAATTGACAAACTAGAAGTGCATGGAGTTGAGATAGTGATTACTAGTTTTGACACTTACAGAATTCATGGGAACATTTTGGCAAAGGTGCAGTGGGAGATTGTGATTATTGATGAGGCTCACAGGCTTAAGAATGAGAAGTCAAAACTTTATGGAGCATGTTTAGAGATCAGGACCCAAAAACGATATGGGCTAACAGGGACAATAATGCAAAACAAAATAATGGAATTATTCAATCTCTTTGATTGGGCAGTGCCTGGTTGCTTAGGAACCCGTGAACATTTCCGGGAATTCTATGATGAACCGCTCAAGCATGGTCAGCGATCAAGTGCTCCAAAAAGATTTGTTCGAGTTGCTGATGAGCGAAAACAGCACTTGGTGGCAGTTCTACAGAAATATCTATTGAGAAGGACAAAGGAGGAAACGATCGGACATCTAATGATGGGAAAGGAAGATAATGTTGTATTCTGTGCCATGAGTGACGTGCAAAAAAGGGTATATAAAAGGATGCTACAGCTACCTGACATCCAATGCCTTATCAATAAGGACCTTACATGCAGTTGTGGTAGCCCTCTCACACAGGTGGAGTGTTGCAAAAGGATAGTTCCAAATGGTATCATTTGGCGTTACCTTCACCGGGATAATCCGGATGGTTGTGATTCATGCCCCTTTTGCCTTGTTCTCCCTTGCCTTGTCAAACTACAACAGGTATCTAACATTTTGAATGTTTTTTAGTTTACCTTCATAGAGTAAGTAGTCTATTGGATCTCCTTTATTTTTCTCAACTGTGGATCCGAGATGATTACCTAATTTATGCTTTCCCATGGAATCTCTTTCTCCTCTTTTGGGGGCATGGAGTATTAATGGGTAAGGAATGAATGAGCGTAAAATTATTTAATCACTTTACTAATTGAATGACATTATTATAAGTAGATTGAAGGATGTTTTGTAGATAAAAGGATAAGAATAGACATTGCTACTTATGGTTTTATCAAGAATTTATCCTTTAGACCAAGTCGAATGAAAGAAACAGGTTGGATGCATATGGCTAATCCAAACTATTCTTTCAGTCCCGGACCGCCGACAAATAATAGGTACCCCCACCCCAGGCAGAGTTAGTGAGCCGTGCAATAGGCGACCATTTTGCGCGGTTTGGGGGGGCACTTGAGTCAACTGCCAGCGCCCGACAGTGTCTTGACCCCCGTCCAATATTTGGTCAATTCCCCCTTCGTACTACCAAAAAATGAGATTCTTACTGAGTCCAAGTTTGCTGCTTCAACCATTACCAAACTAATACCTATTCCGTTTAGTACTTCAGATGCTTCTGTTGTGTATAATGTAAATCCCATAGCGGATCATTTCCAACGAGCCTTTCAAACTAGTACTTTTTATAATCGGCTCTATACTTTCTTCAATAAACGCATATCATAATTAAATGCTGTCTTTGTTGCTTTATCCCAGGGATTGGGTTTTGTCTATTGGGGGGGTGGGTGGGGGGCAAGGGGTTATAATCAAAATGAAAAATAAAAAACCTACAAAATGTCTAAACTATGTTTACAAGATACTGGCAACACGTAACCTACAGTACATTATGAGTAGATTATAAGAGCAAAAGGATCAGTTTTCTTTCCATGAGAAAAGCAGATGTTCCGAAGCTTGATTATTTTTCCTCCACGGATCCCAGAGACAGTCTGATATGAAATCCCAGCTAGGATTTTGTGGGTCAGTGGAATAAGTTATAGCAATATAGTCTGGGTTTGTGTCCTATGGTCATGGAAAAGGTGAAGCAGCGGACAAATGTGGAAAGACACCAACTATATTTCAGTGTGTGTTACATTGATGGATCTGTCATGATTAATTCAACTTGAAAAAAGCGGTTACTTGTTACAGCTTTTATTTCTGATTGGAAATAAATCATGAAGTCCTTTAACGTTTCTATCATCGCAATTAAACATGCCATTTAAAGCTTGTGCATGACTAAGATTGGCATGAAAACACCAGGAATGCAATCATTATAGAGAATGTTGCAAAATAAGTACGTGCACTTCGTAACAGAATGGGCTTAGGTTTTCTGTCTTTAGACTGTTATTTTTCTTTTCTCTTGTTTCACATCTGTTTTTTTTTCCTTTTAACTATACATTCTAGAACTCTCTGACAGATAAGTAATCACCTGGAGCTCATCAAACCCAATCCAAAGGATGATCCTGATAAACAAAGAAAAGATGCAGAGTTTGCATCTGCTATCTTTGGTGCAGATATAGATTTAGTGGGAGGAAATATGCAAAATGAGAGTTTTATGGGCCTAAGTGATGTCAAAAATTGTGGAAAGATGAGAGCTCTGGAGAAATTGTTGTTCTCTTGGGTTACACGGGGTGATAAGATCCTGCTTTTTAGTTACTCTGTCAGGTAGGATGTTCCATCATTGCTGTCTCAAAAGCTAGCAAATGTGTTTTATGAAACTGTATTGCTTGATGTTCTCTTGAGCCATGGCTTTGATACTTCCTCGTCTCCATCAATGTCATATTATGGTGAATATGCATGGCTTTTGTCCCTATACGCTTGCTACATTACAATTTGCAAACAGTTTACTTCACTTCAATGATTTACACTCCTGTTCATTTTTTATCAATCATATACCTTACTTTCTCTCTCACAATTAATGTCTTGGTATTTTCTGCTACTTTTTATGTGCTGAGTGACTAGGTTTTCTTTTCTTGAGTACCTTTATCTCAAGAAGCCTTATCAGGAGATGGTCTTCTAGTTGGGGTTTTTGAAACTATTAGAGGAATGTTGTACGATTTGGAAGTTTTCTCAGAATGCCAGAGCAATACTTCGAGAGTTCATAAAATACCAGCTTATTCCATTGTTGATATGGATGGCCGTGCTGGTTGGTTTTCTGTTCTCTGGGTAGATGGGGGGAATTGGTTTACAGTTTATTCTTTGCTTTTCCTTTGATTTGTGCTTCTTTCCATCTCGTTTGCTAATTCATGTCCTCTTTATTTACCCCTCATTGATTTCTGTCATCGGGAGAAGACAATTTGCCCTTCTCAAATCCTATAAGGGTGTGATTGGGAGGGATTCTTTGATTTCTTTAGATCCTCTATGGAATTCTATCACTGTATGAGTGCACAAATTTCTCTTGGTTCCCAAATTTTCTGGACTTTCTTACATGATGGAGGATTTCTGTTTGTTATGCTGATTATGTTTGCGTTTTCTTGCCCCTATTTTGGTTGGACAGGATGCTGGACATTCTTGAGAAGTTCCTTATCCGCAAAGGCTATTGCTTTTCAAGGCTTGATGGTTCTACTCCAACTGGGTTGCGCCAGTCTCTTGTTGATGACTTCAATGCAAGCCCAAGCAAACAGGTCAGCGTTGACATTTGTGTAAAGAGTTTGCTGTCTGACACCCTATTTCCTATAGAGATCTGAAATTCTTATTATAGGTCTTTCTTATATCAACACGAGCTGGTGGGCTTGGACTCAATCTTGTTAGTGCAAATCGTGTAGTGATTTTTGATCCAAACTGGAATCCAGCCCAGGATTTGCAGGCACAGGACAGATCATTCCGATATGGACAAAAGCGGCATGTTGTGGTCTTCCGTCTTCTTGCAGCTGGTTCTCTAGAGGAACTTGTTTACACCAGACAGGTGTATAAGCAACAATTATCAAATATTGCTGTTTCCGGTAAAATGGAGAAACGGTATTTTGAAGGAGTGCAGGTATTCATGCTAATTCTCTGATTCTTTAATGATCTCCATGTTACTTTACTAATTGTGACAGTGATGAGCTTCCACTTCTTTTTCCAGGATTGCAAAGAGTTTCAAGGAGAATTATTTGGGATCTCCAATTTGTTTCGTGATCTATCTGATAAGCTTTTTACTAGTGAGATCATTGAGTTACATGAAAAGCAAGGGAAGGCATGTGGAGATAGTCAAAACGCAAAGCAGGAGTTGACGGACCTTGGGATGTACTTTGTTCCACAAAGATTATCTGGTAAGTTAATGACGTCTGCTGGCAGCAAATATGAAGATGAGATTAAAGAGAAAGGCAAACCAGTACTTCATGACTTGGGTGAGTGGAGCCCTTTCTTATTTTGGGACCTTTAGAACTTGAAGTAGCTCTTATAGTGATCATGTAATTCTCTTTACCTTTATCATAACTTTCTCTAGTCATGGACTAATGGTTTGGTTATGAACAAGATGATATTTGCACCTATGAGACAGACACATTGGCATATAGCATACAAGTAACCTTTGACATCTAGGTAAAGKTTACGACAGTGTAGGTTTGTGGGCTAAATCTTGAGGCCTGATTGATATCTTTATACCTGGATCAAGAACAATTAGGCAGTACTTAGCCCAAGAAATCTCGGTTTGATTAGGTTCAATTGAAATGACCTACATATGGACCATGTGATGTACAGGTATTGTATATGCACATCGTAATGAAGATATTGTTAACTTTGGACCTGAGACTCGAGTGGAGACGGAACCAGCCATGCATTCCAAGGACACTATCCAGCAGCCACGTATCCCTATTTCTAGGAGGAAATTAGATACAATAGGTGCAAGGAAGAAAGAAGAAAATGCTGCTTCTTCAAAGATCAGGAAGAGGAGCCAATATAGCCTTCTCGCTCAATTCATGCAGATGCAGGAGGTAGAATTTAGTAAGTGGTTATTATCAGCAACTCCTGCAGAAAGAGAAAAAGTGCTTCGTGACTACAAGAGGAGAAAGGAGAAGATTCCAGATGGTTGAATTTCCCCATCCCAGTACTAAAGGGAGTACTTGTAATGCTGGTTGTAGTATTTTCTGTATATAGATCCCTTCACTCTCCCCATTTGTTTCTTTAGTTCTTTTAGAGTGAAAAAGGCAGCTCTTTTACATTTTCCGATTTCCTATCTTGGCTTTATGGCCTCATCATAAATGTTGCGGGCTTTACTCTCTAGTAAGCAAATGTGTTAATTTCCTTTTGTCTTACAGGTGAAGTTCGGACTCTTGAGTAAAGCTTCTTTGTAAGTTAGGACGACAAAAGTCGCAACGCTTTTTAATCAGTTCTACGTAGTCTCTTTTTTTCTCTACATTTGTTCTTTAGTTCTTTTAGTTTCACTTTCGGAGTGAATAGGGCTTTGAAACGAAGTGGGTAGTGCCCATACTAGAAGGGGTTCTAACATATCCTTTGTACTTTTTGAGTATGTTATAGTAGGCTTTTCTTTCACTTGATGGGAAGTGCTACATTTTATGTATTTTTTATTTTTATCTTTATTTAATTTTTAAATTATCACATTTTAACTTAAAAGTTTAAAATCTTTCTTTTCATTTTTATCTTCTTTTTTAAATTGAGAGTCAAAGATATAATTGTAATAGATTAAGAATCTATTATCTCATTTTTTTTTTCATGTAATTAATGTCTTCTTTTTAAAGTAAGAGTAATAGTATAATCGTAAAGTTCTTGTTGATCACAAGCCTTGAGGATATGATTAAGGGTTAATGGGTAGTCATTAATTAGGAGCAAGCATTGAATGCTTTCCTTATGAATTGTCATTTAAATTAGTTTATTGATCATTTTTTCCATCGAAATGAGTATTAACTTTTTCTTTGAAATGAGTATCAATTATGCAATAATCTCATTTATACTAATATCAAAATTAAAATAAAAATAATCAGACAAATAGGAGGATTACAATCTCCACTATTATTTATAAATCCCAAGACCCTAAACAATAAATTTAAAATCCAAAATCCTAAAATCCTAAATTACCCTAAGGTATGATTATTTTTATTTTAGTTTCAATAACAATAAAAAGTGAGATGATTGTTTAATTGATCCATAATTATGCATGGAACAAGGGGAAAAAAAAAGAAAGAAAAATAATGAATAAAAATGAAAAGTTTAGTACTCATTTAAGTCAACAACACATTTAAATGACAATTAATAAGAATCATCTAATATTAGTTTAACAATTAATACTTCAATTCATTATATTCTCTTGGAAGTTAAAGGTACCCATAATAAATTACTATTCATTAATGTCTAACGATAGCTCCAAAGGTTGAGATTTGCATTTGCCCAATTTTAATAGCCATATAAGAATCAGAAGTGATATTTGGCTCAAAATTGAGACAAATATATGTGGCTCAATGAGTAAATAATGTGCATAAATACATAAAAAATCCCGAGCTATTTAGAGGGAAAATTATTGTCGTTCCCTCCCTTCTTTTGTCCATTAATAGCCCATATCTTAGAGTTTCATGCATGTCCCTCCCTTCTTCCCTCATTTACAGGCCATCTCTTAGAGTTTTGAGAATGAGGAGTGAAACCCAAGATGGGGTAAATGTAATAGCAAGAAGAGGGAAACTTATAATTGTTGTGAACTGGACGTTTGACGATGGCTGGTCAATCCTGATTGAGGAAATTTTGAAAATCAAAATAATATGGTAAATCGAAATGCAATAACAGAAATAGAGATCGAGCTGATTGATAGTAAATTTTGGTTGATCAGAATAATAAAGTCGTTAAAATGCAGCCATAGAAACAGAGATTGTCATAATTGATGAAAAGAATGAGGGAATTTTGGCCGATCAGAATAATAAGGACCATCAAAATGCATCCTTCGAAACAGAGGTCGTGCTGAAGAGGATCAGAATTATATGGATCATCAAAATGCAACAATGGAAACAAATCAACAAATTTTGCAGAATGAGAAAGATGAAACATTTCAGATTTTGGAGGAAGAAATTCAGCATGTAGTGACTCGCCGTGATGATGGAGCATCAAAAGTAGGAAAGCATTATCACAACATTGAAGAGTTATTTGAAACTTATCTTGTATGTGCAAAAAGTAATGGTTTTAGTGTGGCCAAAATATATGCTTCAAAGGACAGGGCACTCTTAGGAGATACATCACGATATGTTGTGATAGAGGTAGGAAATATATGGTAAACAAGCGAACAAAAAGAGTAAATTGTCCTGCAAAATTTAAGTGCAATCCCTTGAGAAAACATATCGTAGTAAGTCTCCAAGATTAAATATTATCATCCGTGGCAAAGCCACCTTACGGCAAGGGACCTTCCCCCACCGCCAACCAAAAAACTTACAATATTTTTAATTTGGTCCCTCAAGATATTCTTGCCCCCTCCCCCTCCCCCTCCCCCCCACAAGAGGAAATTCCTGACTGCGTCACTAATTATCATAACTATTAACTAGAACCTTCCATGTCCATATTCATGCATCTTCCCAAGAGTGTAAGTTCGTATGAGAAAAGGAAAGCAAATGCCATTGTTGGAATTAAGCCAAATAAAAGCGTAAGAGTTTTAAAAGTTTAAGTTGGGTCCGATAAATTAGATTGTTTGCTAAAGGATTACCAAAACTATGTTCACAGAGCTAGGAGGCTGCAACGTAGTGAGGGTGATGTTAATTGCCTCCGCCATATGTTCCTTAGAATGCAACAAAAGAAATACTGATTTTTTCACATGATTCACACTGATGAAAATGAAAAGCTTGATACTGTATTTCAGGTACATCCTCGTAGTAAAGCAGCCTATGAGGAGTTCCCTGATGTCGAAAGTGCTTATTCTTTATACTTTATTAATAGATACAAAATGCCGCGTGAGAGCATTGTTGAAATAAATCATCATGTTCATTCAATTTAGTTAGATTTTAGACTAATTTCTCATGAAAATATTGAAACATACAAATGTTCCTTTAGCACATGGATTGGACCAATGCATGGTCAAGTCCCATTGTTCTAATAAGTGAAAAATATAGGAGTATTGATATGCAATTAAAGAAGTTATGACAAATACAATCTAAGGTATTACATTTAGCATATACTTTGTAAAATCCTTGAGAAGTAGGCGATATAATATTTTGTCAATGAAAATTAAGGATGGGTTCAAAGCAGTTGTATAAGACTCTCTAACAAAACCAATGTTTGAGAGAAATTGGAATTAATTTGTTGCCAAGTATGAATTGGAACCTGATAAATGCTTGATAAAGCTTTAGAATGGAAGAGGTCTTTGGTTCGCTATTTATGTAAATCATATTTTTTTGTGCTAGGATGTTATCAACACAAAGAAGTGACAATATGCGTGTTTTCTTTTACAAATATGTGCATTCTAGCAGTACATTTAAAAAACTTATTGAGAAATATGATATTGCAATTAGAAGTAAGATGGAGAAAGAGAATTTTGTTGATTTTAAGTCTAAAAACATTGTGATCAAGTGTATAACTTTGTATGATTAGGAGAGTAAATTTCAGAAAGCACATACAAATGCAAAGTTTGAAATTTTTTAGAATGAGATCAAATGGTTGTGGTTTTATCATGTAACTGAAGGTGATGAAGTTAACACTGTAGAACAATTTAATGAGGAAGGGTATGAGAGAAATTTAAGATTCTAGAAAAATTTTGATCAATGATTGGTATATCAAAGACTCTGTCTACATTGTCTTTTACAAGGAAGAATGATGTTTTATAAGATGTATTGAAGAAATTTTGAATCAAAGGGGTGCTTATTATTATCAATTCTATCAATAAAGAATGTGAGTCTAATACCATAGAGGTACTTGCTAAGAAGATGGAAGAAATGCATATATCGTAGGCACAACAAGACTTGTTTGATAGAGAATACCCTCACATGGCAATTGAATATGATAAGTATAACGAGCTTGAAAGGATTTTCAATCAAGTTTCTAACATTGCAYTGTCCAACAGCTCAAGAATTGAAAGRTTGAAAAATATTTCTAAATGATCTAATGTTAAGATTAAATGGAATGCAAGTGAAAACAATCAATTGAGTGATGTTGAATGATGATAAAAGTCATGGAAATGAATATGCACAAGGGGTAGGAAGGACTGTATTGGATCCTCATGTTACAACTACTAGGGGTCGATCATGGCATAATCTAATAAGATCTAACCATGAACATACCCGAAGACTCTTAGAATGGAGGTGGTTATGGATATAATTCTCAGTAATAGTCCAAGGGGAGAAATTCTTCTAGACTTGCAAATTTGAAACCTATAAACCCCATGAAGTTATTCTATAGTTTACTATGGATTTTGATATATAATTTCTTATCTTACATTGTATGTGAATCATTGTAGGAACACTTGACAAACTTATCGAATATCAAGATCTCTATAAAACTTCAATTGAAGAAAATCAATTCATTCAAGAAGGATCTAGATCATATATAAGTTATTTTATAAGTACATAGGTTCTATTATTTTATCTTTTATGTACTCAGGCTTAGATTTGATTCACATTTGTCAAAACTTTTGAATCCTTGCACAAAATCTTATTAAAAATGTTTTCTAAGTGTTTTAAAGTCTTTACTTTATGAAAAATATAGGTGTTTAACTTATAATAGTGTTTCCAACCTTTGAAGTAGTATTAGTGGAAATGAATCCAAAGTAATTTTACACTTCGGATTCATGACTCTGTTACTTCGACTGTACTAAGTGCATGAATTATAAGTCTAAAGTTCTTCGGTGAAGGTTCAGACAAGACATAGCTGGGGCTCGACCGCCCAAAGGTCTCAAGRATTTTGCCCGAATTTGGTTTAGACTCATGACTTATGCTTAACTTGGCCATCCAAAGCTAGTTGATGCTAAATCCGAATATCTTCTAGTAAGGTTTCAAACAATAGCAAATGGAACATTGGTCRTCCGAAGGTCTCCCACCTAATCAGGTCACTTCAAATTGAAGGTTTGGACATCCGAAGGTCCTTATGGTTGAATCTGATGTTCCTTCAATAAGCGTTCTGACCCCTATTCTATTTTAATTGTCAGAACTAGACAGGTTCTTTTGTGAAACGACTCCTTTTGAATCATCAAAATCAGGACTTTGACCATGTTTTTAAACACCAATTGTAAGATTTTCAAAAGCAAGAACAAAAGAGAACATTTTGAAAAGCTAATCTTYGATTATTCTATACAAATGTGAAAGGAATCTTTTAGCTTATCTTTGTAAAAACAGATCCCAATATCTTTATTGTATATCCTCACTTTTGAGAGTGAATATTGTAACCACTTATCTCTACTTCTGAGAAAAAAWTTTTAAGGTTGTTTAGGATTTAAAACCTTTATTGAAAGGTGAATCTTGATGTGTAAAAGGGTTATTGTGTTTGTAAAATTCATTTGTAGGAGAACCTTTATGTTGGTTGTGAAAGTCTTAATTTGTAATTGTTTGGTATCGGACTTGAAAATCCTAAGGGTGTGACCCTAGTTAGTAGATGTAGATTTCAAGGAAAATCGAACAACTATAAATCTTGAATCTATTGTATGGTTGTATCCTCACATTAATTGCTTTTGATTTCCATGATTTTTGCAGCATTTATTTCTCACTAGAACATATGACATTTATTGCACTAACCAAGTGTTTGATATTTCTATTCAAATGGTCAAAATTTTGTATTCATTTAATAGAAACCATTTCATCCCTCCCCCTTAGGTACATTTTAAACCCAAGCAAGAATCTGCAAGTAAGCAATTATTCATTAAGGTTTCGATATGGTTTTGAAACTTTGTTGTTATTGATTAACTTGGTTTGATTTGTTTGATTTTTTTTGTTAACAGTCTTTAGGGGTCCACTTCAAATGTGTTAATGGATAGKCAAAGATCACATTTGAATATAAAGCTCAAGTGAGGAAATTTGATCTTAATTTGGTTTTTGAAGAAGAAGATCTGTGAAGAAAGGAAGAAGGTTGAAGAAATAAGGGATTTTCAGCAATAACTTTTAACAGTAATGATATTCATTTTATCAGGCCCTTTTTGTGTTTTTTCAGTTTGAGATGAAAAGTGTATGGATGCTTAGGGTTTGTCTTATTTATGCTATTTTTCCAGGCTTTTTTGTTTGTGTATTCTAGTTGAGATTCACAAAGAAATTATATCTCCCAATTTGTCCAGAATGAGTGATTCTGCAAAGAATTTTGTATTAGCAAGAAAATGTTGTGTATTTAGTTTGTTTTCTATTTTGTGTATGGTCCTAAGCTAAGAGAATTATGCGGTTATTTAAGTCTTATTAATGCTCTTTTCTCATGTTTCTGTGATAATTTTGTGTAAGAATGTTGTGTATTAATAGTAATTTTGTGTATCATATTTTGCACTCTATCATATTTTGTGCATCTCAATTACTCAATTCCACTTGTGGATCCTTACATAATACTCTTCATTCAGTTTGTACATCTCAATTTGAATTTGTTTCTCATGTTTTTTTGTTTGTGAATTCAATTTATGTATTCAATTTGTGCATTTAGTTTCTGATACTTTTTTTGCAGTAATCTTCTGCATCTCAATTCCAATTTTGTATGCATCTTCATTACTCAAAACTCTACAGTAAGATTTGTAATGCCTCTGGTAATCATGTGAAAATCAAAGTTGTATTAAGTTATATCCATTCCTCACAAAAAGTTGTATTCATTTACATGGACTGTTCTACTGTAATGGCTATTCAATTCTAAGTATATCAATTAAGCACAGTGTAAAAAAAAAGTTGTATATCAATTCTAAGATATGATGTTTTCAAAGCACACAACAAAACTTATAGTCTTGTTACATCAAGCGTAATGAGTTTAAAGCTATATAATTATGAACTCTAATACTTTCATTCCAAAAACATCAAACCCATTCACAAAAGTAATAGATCAAAAAAATTACAATTATTTTCATATTCGCAAATCTATTCAACTTTCTAATGGCAGGTAGCGAGCAATAATTTTGTTGCTGATGGAGTAAATAGATATGGGAATGAGATAGTGTATTGGGCCTAGGCTATTGATTTCAGGGAAGAAGATGATGCGGCTGTTGTGATCAGCTTGGGAATGAGATTGTATATTGRGCTTGGGCTATAGTTGCAATTATGTTGCTAACGGAGATGTTGGACTGGTAAGAGAGTAAATTCTAATGTGTCTAAAGTTTGTATTGCAAAGTTTTGTAAGGAAAAGAATTTTCGTTAAAAAAAACATGCTAGACATATAGACACTACTGGTGTTTGGATTGAGATATGTATAACCTTTATGATGAGAGCTAACCTAAAAAGACACGTCCTATAGTAGGACTCAACAATTTATTAGAGACATAAGATAAGGAAAACTAGAACACGTAAAGACTTAGAGGGACGAATATGAGGGAGGACTACAACATAGAAATGATGGTAAAGAGAGTCCCAATTTAGGAGAGAGGTAGGAAGGAGACTAATAAGATATATGGAAGAGATAACTTCAACGAAAAGTTTTTGTGGAGCACCAGAAGTGAGAAGTAGGTTGGGGGACATGTGGCAATCTAACAATGTTTTGTTTCAGCATGCCTATTTTGTTAGGGAGTGTTATGGTATGAGAAACATTGTTGGATGCCCAAAAAATCACAATAGTTTGTGAAAGAATGATTTACATATTCCGTGCCATTATCACTTTGGAGAAATTTAATAGTAATGCCAAAAAGGTTTTGAATTTTTGCAACYAATTTTGAAAGTCGGTGAGTACTTCATTTTTCCTGTGCATTGGGTAAATTCATGAATAATGAGAAAATTCATCTATGAAAAGTAAATAATATTTGAAATCGCAAGTAGAGGAAATAGACGAAGGCCACCAATCAATATGTATAATATAAAATGGAGAATTAGCAATGCTTTTATTGGAATCAAAAGGTAATTTATGAGACTCGCTAAGAGCACATTCAAGACAAAAATTGTTAAAAGAAAATTTAGACTCAATAGAAGAACTTATACAAGATGAGACGAGACACCAGAGGAGGAATGACCAAGGCGATTATACTAGATAGAGGAGTGAATAGCAGTAGGAGCTTGGGGAATGGAGGAGGCATRGGACAGTTGAAGAGGATAAAGCTCGTCCTTACAATGGCCTTGAAACAATAGATGACCATAATGTAAGCAATATATTTGATAAAATTCAGATGTAAAGAAAAAGATGATATAATTATCTTTAGTAAAGTGAGTAAAAGACAATAAATTTTTGTGGATGGAAGAAATGCCAAAGATATTTGGTAAAGAAAAAAGAGAAGATCTAAAGGAAATGGGAAGGTTATCAGAATGAGAAATGGGCATTTGAGTCCCCATTAACCATAAAAACATTATGTGGACAATCATATGGTTGAGGATTGTTAACAACCATAGAGGTCAAATAGTATTTCGGTCTGATATTCAGGTAATAATTGGAATCAACAACAAAAAGAACTCTAGTGAATGGTGCAATAGTATTTGGTCTAGTAATCAATATAGAATTGACGTTTTATGTAAAACCCTAGAATTTTTTTGATTTTCGAATATCTATTTAGGGTTCCATAGTATCGAATGCGCTTTCAAGAATGAGAAATTTATGATAATTAATTTAATATTATTTTATTAGTTTCATACTCGCATATTATCCTCTTTAATTTTAGGATGAGCCATAAGAACTTTTATTACAATCGGAAAACCTAAGATTATCTTGAGAAGCATGCCTATCGTTTATATTATTTAATTCCTAGCGCCAATGCATGTCTAAAGAGATGAGAAGGTAGTTCTAGTTTATACACTTGAACTTGACTTCCTTTAACCTTATCAAGAAAAAGTAGCATCCGGGGTTTTCATTCCTCCTTTTCTAATCTACTTAGTGRGGTCCAAGTAAGGTGACTTCAATTTTCCTGAAAAGAACCTCAAACAAGAATTAGGTAGAAACATAATTTGATCATCAATGAAATCAAAAGGTAATATGGGTTTGTCATACAATGATTTAATCCTCCTTTTAGACTTCCTAAACATTCGTTTTTTTGCTTTTAGATCTATTGGAAGGCTTTTTACCACTAGGCTCAGGTCTATGACCTTTTTGTTCAATTTCTAAAAAATTACATCCCCTA
Organism: Rhazya stricta; assembly: GCA_001752375.1. Taxonomy (NCBI): domain Eukaryota; kingdom Viridiplantae; phylum Streptophyta; class Magnoliopsida; order Gentianales; family Apocynaceae; genus Rhazya; species Rhazya stricta. Next base: position 35,327 of record MEJB01000664.1, read on the forward strand.
CGGTGTCCTACATGTTTAGCTTCAAGATAGTAGACAGCCTTAGTTAAATCTTGGTAGGGGTGTTTGGACATATTGAAAGTTGAACCTTCATCCCATGCGTGTAATATTAGTTTCACCATTTTCTACATCGATTAGAGTCTTTCCTGCAGCTAGAAAAGGTCCTCCTTATAATAAGGGCATATTAACATCTTCCTCTATATCCAAAACGACAAAGTCTACCGAGAAGATAAATTTATCAACCTTTCTCCACTACCTATAGGATATTTAATAGATCCATTAGCAAATTTGAGGGTCATTTTTGTAGGTTTTACATCTTCTACCCCTAAATGTCTAGAGATGGATAAAGACATCAAATTAATACTAGCCCCTAGATCACATAGCACATTTTTAAAAAATAAATTATCAATATGATAAGGAATTTTGAATTTTTCAGGATCTTTAAGCTTATGTGGCAATTTATTTTGTAACACATCAGAGCATTCGTCATTCAAGCAAATAGTTTCAAAGTTTTGCAATTTTCTTTTATTAGATAAGATATCCTTTAAAAACTTTGCATACTTTGGCATTTGATATATAGCCTCAACAAAAGGGAGATTTACTTCTAACTTTTTCAATTTTTTCAAAAATTTCCTAAATTGAGTATGATCTTTAGGAGGCTCTACTATTTGAAGGAAAGGTAAAGATTTATAAAATGTTTCTTCACTAATTTTCTTTTCTCTATCCCCTTTCCTTTTTCAGATTTTTTGGTAACACTAGATTCATTAATCATCACTCCTAAATCATTGACTTCAGATGATTATTATTCTTTTTTTAACACTTTCTATTTCAATCATAGGTTCCTCTAAATTTTTCCACTTCTAAGASTTATGGCATTACAATCATTAAGGTTAGTTTTGGTATTACTAAGTAATGATCCTTGACCCTTTGGCTCCACAAACTAGTCATTTGTCCTAATTGATTTTCAAAGTTTTTTATGGAAGCTTCTTAGTTTTGGAATGCAGTTTCTGCACTAGTGATGAATCTGTTAACCGAATCTTCTAAATTGGACTTTTTTCTCTTGAGGAGGGAAATCTGGACATTGTTGTGGTCTGACATGTGAATTATTATTAGGATTTGCATTTTCTTTCCATGAGAAATTAGGGTGATTAAGCCAACCAAGATCAAGGTATTAGAGTAAGCGTTGTTGGACCTAGGGTTACGACCTACATAGTTTGCACATTCCTGGCAGTTTTGTTGGAAATTGGGGTTTGCATAATGGTTTTGTGTACAGTTAATACTCTCATCAGTACCACCACAATGTTCACTTGTAATTCTACCTCCTATCCCAAATTCTTAGAAATTAGAGCTAGCTGGGAGAGTATGGTTTGGGTGGCATCTAACTCCATTGCACCCCCCCTCCTAACATTGTTATTTCTCTCATTAGGCTATTGGGAATCTGTCGAGGCCATTTCCTCAAATAATTCTCAGGCTTCCTTAGGTGGCTTATGCATAACGCTTCCTTCACTAGTTGTGTCTATCATAGACCTAGATGTCTCACTCATCCAATTATAAAAAGTTTGAATGCTCATTCCATTATAGAAAATTGAATTTGCATCCATAATGATAAAGCATGATGAGGACACYGTCTCAGGTAATCCTTGAGTTTCTCCACTATCCATAGCAGAGTTGGTGATGTCATTCATAAAATTTCATCGTTTTGGAAGGCGGGAAGTATTTATTTTGAAAAGCAGAGACTAAATGGTCCAAATAAGTTATGGATCCACATTTCTTGAGAGTGAAAAGGAATAATCACAACATAATGACATCATCACTAACCCCATTTTGTTTTAAGGTATCACAAGTCTATTAAAAGTTAGAGATATGAGCATTTGGATCCTCAATAGACAAACCATAGAATTGCACACTCTGTTGGATTATTTGGATTATGCAAGATTGATTTCAAATTTGTTAATCGCAACTCTTGGTCTTACGATGGCAGAGTGAGCCCTTTGGAGTGGCATACTCTCTGAGGGTTTTGACCCTTCTTGATTCTCTTGGTCACCCATAGTCTTGGTCTCTTCAAGTGTTAATTCCTTATTTTCAGATTTGCTATTACCCCCTGACTCTATTATTTTGCCGTCTGTTATCTCAGTTTTACCCTCTCTAATTTATTTTCTGTTGTCTTTAAGAATAGCTTCATAGTCTTTTGTATTAGTCTCTAAAGGTTTGTTGAAAGATCTAGTATGCATTCAAACACAGGAGAAAAGAACAATTATTGAAAGCAATATAAAAAATGGTCTAATTCAAAGGAAATTCAACAATTGTATAATATCAAACTAAAACCCCCAACAATCGCGCCAAAAACTTGATTCACAAAAACCTAGCAAATGGTACTAGTGTCCAAAATAGTATAGTAAGTGAATCAAGTGTTGATTCCACAGAGATTATGACTAAGTACCAAAATTACCAAATTCTTYTAATTTAAACCTATCGATTATGAATGATGTTTACAAAAGAACTACTAATAAAGAAGAGCAATGGAAACTCTGATTATGAGATTTAAAACTAAGTATTTCAAAGAGATTGATATGATAAAATGGAGTTGGTCAGAGTATTGATCTGATTTATTTTAGTAATAACCTAAATTGGCCACACCTTTATTGATACAATTCCCAAAATATATCTAAATTTTAAAGGTAGAAATTCCTGAATTATGTTTTACCGAATCTCTTATCATAAACTCCCTAAACTTGATTAACTAAAATCATATCTCTATGCAAATTATATTAACCAAGAATGAGTCACGTATTCTTGGAAACTGCCTAATATAAATCGATTCTATCTCTAGTTGATTTAATCTTACGGGTCATTGTTACCTAGTTTCTAACCGATGACTTCACCTCGTGGTTCTTCACAATTAATTATTAGATTGATTTATAGGTAGGTAAACAATAAATAATGACAACAACAAATAAAAAAATGGGGAATCATAAACAATAAAGACACAAGAAACAATTAATCATTATAAAAGAAACAATCTCCACATAAATCATATTAGCCTAAGAAGTTCATTCAATCAATCTCTAAAAACATCATAGACATGATTACAATTAATGATGATTATAATCAATGATAGAAAAGAAATAACTCATTTTGACAACAAATTTTTAAACATATTGATTGAATTTGAGTCCTAACACTTTCGATCATTGCTCCAAGTCTTTTACACCCAAAATACTCTAAAAACTATGAAATAATACTTTGAGAAAACATTAAAAACCCCTAATTCTAGAGAAACTAAGCAATCAAATCCTAATTTTCTTCAATCTTCAAAAAATTCGGTTTTCATCTCCTTGAACCAGTCGAACCGGTTGGCCTTTGAAACATCAAATCGGTTTTCATTGAAAGCYCAATCAATTCGGGGCATGAAACACCTTTAAACCAGCGTTTGATTTTAGTCCAAACCAACGATGGTTTGATTCTGGACAACTCTTCAATCTTGCAACAAAAAAAAAAAAAAAAAACAGTGCCGGCTATTTTTACCTATTTCACATTTTGAGAATGTTATTTATTTATTATTTTTTTCATAAACTTTTGGAACAATGAATGTTATTTTTCTTCTGTAAATCAATGTGTTGTAGAATTTGAAATAAAATTTGAAAATAGTAGCCGGCGCATTTGGATGAATTTTCAATACAAAAGTTTTTTATTATATTATCCCATCCTGAAAATAATTTTCATTTCAAAAACTGCACCAAAAATTCAAAATTTAAGAAATCAACATGTAGGCCCCCAAAACATAATTAAATATATATACTTTTAAATTTTAAATTAAAATTAGTCATTTCCCTAATTTATTAATTATATTATAATTATTTTGATTGTGTCATTCAACAGGTGACGTACACAATAAAATAAAATAATTAAAYATAAGAAAAAACGTATATATCTGTTTATCCAATGCATTCAAATATTTTGTTTATCACTGCTAAGATAAAATTTTTACTTTGAATCTAATTCAAATGCAC
>MEJB01000664.1:39411-92260 GCA_001752375.1 Rhazya stricta
AAGGGATGAGTATATAAATCAAATTATTTGAATAAATTCCTTATTTTTCCGTTTTAAGTTTAAACCGATCAAGTATCTGATGATCCTATCCCGACCTTTCATACAAACTCAAAATAATAGAAAGGATTCACATTTAACCTTTTCTGTTTGGTAAAGTAGTTTAAATTAAATTATTCAATCCCCTTCTTCTTGGGGATTTGGGAGGGACGCGAAATGACACCACTGCACCACTTGTCAACAAGGTTGACCAAAGCCAAATAAGCTTCTTGTGATCGGAAAGAACCTCCCAAACGCACTCTAAAAGGGGAGGTGCTTCTGATCATTTCCTTCCTAGCTAGTCTCTCTATCCCCTCTTGACTTCCACTTTACCCTCACAAGGTGACCAGTCTCGCACCGCCAACAGCAATTCTACCAACAATTTCCCCAACCCAAGAAAAAAAAAAAAAAATCAAGAAAAAGAACAGCGCACCCACTCGTAGAAATCTCCACAAATACATTTGCACGTAGATGTACATGCTTGCATTCAATAAATTCTATGTTATATATAATAAATGTTTGTTCTGTAACTGTCCTTTTTAATATATATTTAAATGCCACAAGTATGTATTTTCTGGTACTGAATTGACCTGCAAAGGTTTGTTTTGTTAAAAACCCAAGAAACAACAGCAATTTCTACTTTATCTGTTACTTTTTTGATTGATGAACCCTTCTAGCAATTCTTTATTTAGTCGCTGAGCTCTCACTTTCTGTATATTGATCGGTGGCTTAATCCATTTGTTGTAAGGTCGTTGGTTATGAACTTTTGACTCCACTTCAAGCAACCTCTTTAGAATTCATTTCTCAATCTTGTAGAAAGTTTTCCTATTTGAAGTGTAATGAGAGTCATTTTTCCATCTGGGTCTGTTCGATATAGCTTGAAGGAGAAGAATTTGAGTTGATCTTGAAATGGGTTTGATAAAAAGTTTAGTCTTTTGGAGTTTGACGAAGGGGAATTTGCGGCTTCCATTCAGACTTTTCTTTGGATTATGGTTTCTTTGTACAGTTCATCAGCCTACATCGGGGTTGAGGCCTTTAAGGGAGAGAAGTCAATCATGGGGTGATGAGGTACGCGTAGAATTTGAAGCGTTTATTTTTCTTCGCTGCAGTCAAATTTTGTTAAAAATTGCTTTATTGAATGATGGAGCAATTTATTGAGGTTAAATTTTACCATTTTTACTTGTTTGTTAAGCTTTAGTGGTTCATTAATGTCATGAAAAGAGAAAATTGATCAATTTGAGATTCTTCACAATATTTAGTTGTTGTTAATTGATTTTCCTGATTTGCTGCTCTATAACAGATTAATTTCAGATTCAACCAGAAAGCTGCTGATATATTATAGTCATTTCGTGCACTTTTATTGAATAATGAAGTAATGTTTAAAGTTAAAAATTTACCATTTTTACTTGTTTGTTAAGCTTAAGAGTTTCATTGTGCAATCAAAAGGGGAAGTTATCAGTTTGAGGTTCTTTGCAATATCAGTCTAGTTATTGACTTTCTTGATTTGCTGGTCTGTAAAAGATGTAATTTTGGTTCAGCCAGAAATCTGCTGATATATATATATATATATATATATTGTTTTCTTGTACTTCAGTTTCATCATTCCCAAACTAGGACTTTTGAGAAATTTGTTTTGTTCACTGTTTGGCAATTTTAGGATTTGTAACCTTTTGAAACTTTTTGGGACATAAAAATTCAAGCTTTTTTGCCTTTGGAGAAATGTTGCTTCTTTTGTCAAGTAATATCGTCCACCGCTTGGTCGTTATTACTAGGAGAGGTTGAACTATTTAGTAGGCCCTAAATAACCATGTGTCTGTTGTATTGATAAGGATGTTCACACTTCGATATGTAATTATTTTCTTACATTGATTTGGGGCCTTGCCATTTGTGTGTACAATTGGCCTTGACATTTTGCACACAAAAATGTTTGCTATTGACATGCTAGTTTTGCACATCTTTGAGCTACCCTGGATATGTATGAAGATTTCTGCATAYGTTAATTTACTGTAGGTCAAGTCATTTGTGCAATATKAGCATACATGTATTCAAATAAAGACTTGGRTATACATATTCATTTTAGCTCAAAACTTTTATTATATGCATGTAAAATTAATGTGCCGAATAGCAATATTTTTGTGTACAAAATAGCGAGGTCATTATGTACATGCAGATTGCAAGGTCCAATTCCTCTTGGATATATATTATTAGATGGTTATTTCTAGTAAAATAATAGTTGATGTATATTGTATTAATGGAAACTTGTTGAATTAGTTAGTGGTAATGAAAGGAAAAGAGAGTATTCTGCTAACGAGTATATTATATATTGCTGCCTTTTCAAGGAGGGGGGGAAAAAAAAAAAGAAAAAGGGAAAGAATCCCATCTTATATATTGCACAATTATTTGGAGTTCTGGTTACAGGCTTCTTTTATTTACAGAAAACTAGTCAATGAGTTATTTTTCTTCTTTAAAGTTCAAACACATTGGTGAAGAAAAAGTGGCAAATTTATTCTACACTGCACTTGATATTGTCATCACTTTTGAAAAATATCATGTTATTAGCAATTAGAAAGTTTGAATGATTTATTCTCCCAAGTTGTTAATGTCTCATAAAGAGTTTTTTAGCTGGTTCTTGTTGATATCAGAGTAAAGGTGAGAATGTGTTATTATCTGAGAGTTAGCAAGAAAAACCTAGAGCTTTAGAGGATTAAGAATCATGTTTAAATGCATCCTAGGATGTGATAAATAGGACCTAGACAAAGTAAAACCAAGCCTTCCTGGTTATTATTGGAATAGTAGGCTTGATCCTTGCGGAAATGTCTAAAATCTATTTGGGTAATCCAAGTAAGATGTTGTTGGATGGAAACAAAGGACCTCAACTGTAGATGTATTAATAGAAGAAAAAGAATAAATCAGGCATTTTTTGGGAGTCTTAAAGTCACCTAAACCTGAGGTTTGAGCTCGACCAACAAAGTGTTAGCCTTTGAAGTCATGTACGTAGGTTCCCCCTTAGGCTTGAAGTGTGGCATGCATGATTATGTACGTATTTCTAGTACTTATACCCATTTTAAGTTCTTCAGTACTTGTTTGAGATCTGAATATGTTATGGTACCTGACACATGAAAGCCAAAAGTAGAAGAAGAAGAAGAAGAATCTAATTTTTGCTCCAACAATGTGGGAACCTAAATTCTCATGAAGGAACCGACAATTTTTTATATATTGAACTAACCTGCCTGAAATTTGAAAAGAGAAATAATTACAAAGTACCTGCAGAAGTCCCTAAAACAAGGACATCTTGTCCACATCTTGATTATGATATTGAATGACAAGTATATTGGAACTCGCCTTATACAGAAATCCTGAAAGGAACATCATGAAGGAATAGGAAAGATTACGGATCATAATTCATATTTCTCTGCCTCAATTGAACAAAAAGGAGTACCTTCAGATAGAGAATAAAAGAATTCTTTTTTTTTTTTTTAAATTTGCTTTCTGGAATTGCTATTGTTATAATGAGTAAGACACATAGAACACCAGAAAGTTCAAATTTTTTCTGATGAAGGTGACTATTTATAGGTTTCATTAATCTCAATGTCTGTGTATATACATGCAAATGTATGACTGCGTGTATCACAACGTCTTTCAATATGTTCATCCGTTTACCTGAGTTGTTTTTCATGTTATTGCTTCTTGCAGTGGCTTTTTGTAAGAAAGGATGAGAGTGAATTAGGTCCATTTGCTCCTTGGAATATAACGGGTACATACAGAGGTTTGTTAGTTGACTCTCTTGATTTTGTAATTTTTAAGATCAATTTGCTTGTTGTTTTCATAGGCTTTCATTTTCTCATTTTGATATTAAAGTGTATTTCTTCTGTGTCGCTGCAGAAGTTCATGAAGATTATGGATAACTTAATCTTTTTCATAAATAAAGAAGGATTTTCTTCTCTGTCCTTCTGTTACTCCTAACTTAGTTGAGGAAAACTGAAGTTTATAGTAGTACCTGATAAAGAGGCATATTTCCAGGATTCTGCATATAGTTATATTTAGTTGGGAATAGGGCAGTCTGAAGGTAGAGCCCTATCAATGGGGGAGATCCTTCATACTCCATTGGTATCTGTGCAAGAAAGCGACTTGAAAAACAATATATGATTATGCAGTGGTGCGTGTGTTCCACCATACTTTTTAAAGCATTTGGCTAGTGTTCACTAGATATAAGTCTTATTACTTGATGTGGCTCTACTAAGGAGCTAAGTGTTGCATGGTGTTGGGTGAAGAATTTCCTTACTAATTAAGAACTCTTGCATGTGCAATTCATGCATGGTTTAAAACCAGTTTTGTAGAAGTTGACTTGCACCAAACACATGAAAGGGGAAGAGATGATAGCAAAAAGGGTGACATGTGATACATTTGACAGTAATGATTAGTCGGCATAATGGGATCACTCTTCTGAAATGGAAGTGACCAACTTTTATTTAATTTATATTAGTGAACTAATTTTTCACATAATTTGTTGGCTTGATTGATATTTAGAATTGCACATGGAGTATGAATGGACAATTTGTGTTTGCCGAAATTTAAAAAGTCATGTTGATTGGATTGTTGCTGCAGCTTATGTACTGAATTCACGCATAACTTGCAGGGACATGGAGATTCCTAGATTCAGCGAATAGCTCATCCAGATTTCCTGATTTCAAGAAATCTAATGGCAATTCTGTCCTTGAATTGATTAGTAAACCAACAAAAATAACTGGAGTACATTATGTTCAGGTAACCTGGTCACTCTGCTTTTTGGTAAATGTAATCCAACTTGACACTGACAATTTTCTTTGGTTCTATTGTTGTGAGATGGTTGGACTGATGGAGAGTCTCCTCTTTGCTAGTTCTATTTTTAAATACTAAAAGTTTCTGAGCTGGAAAATAAAATGTTATTTTATTAACTCCTTTTCGTTCAATCCGTTCCCACTTGCGTAAACCCATCAAATCTTGTTTAATGTGCTCTTCTCCTTTTTTTTTTTTTTTGTCTAAGAAATATTTATTCCCAGAACCAAGGTATTCAGGAGTCATCTCGACCAATAGTTAGACTCTATTTCTTCCTTCTTCGATCCTTCCTTCGTCTGTCCCTTCGTCTCTTCCTTTCTCTCTCAGTGATGGTAGTATGTTTAATGCAAACTCCGATATACATCGAAAGAAATTATAGATTGCTTTTCAGATTTATTCTTTCAGAACTAGACCAAGATTGATCTTCTGTTTTGGAAGACGAGTTAATATTAAAATCTCTATGTGGTTGCTGTAAAAACTAGAATATCAGATCTGTAAACTGAGTGATATTCTAGTATTATTCAGCTTAGAACTAGTTATTATTTGTGCATTCCTCCTCATAGATTGACATAATTTGTGGATGTACCATTAGGTCTAGCTGTAGGTATAATATATATTTAATTTTTGATGTGCTGAATTCCATGTGATTTGGTTTTCTCACCGGAGATTTTGTTTGATCTTATGGGTGGGTATGAAAATTATAGCTTCTCAATCGACGATTGTTATATCTTTTACTATTCATTAGTTTTTTTCTATTCTATCTCTTTCTAGATGTTTAAACCATCTCAATTGTCATTTGCAATCTCTATGAAAATGTTATATGAGCCATAACTCATGGGTTGGGCTACATTTGGGGGTGATGAGCTGATTTAGACAATGTTTATGGATTCTGCATGATATAGTTCTTTGTCTGCAGATTTGGGCTCAATTTACAAGTTTACTTGCTAAGTTGGTAGCTAGAAAATGAAGGTGTAATCAGAAGAATCAAGGAATTAGGAAAAAAGGATTTCTGGCCAATTTATTTTGTCAATATTGTCAAATTATGCTKCTCAAATGTTCTTGGGTACACTTTCCCAATGTTTGTTAGTGAAATGTAATTTCCAATACTGGTTCCACGAGTGAAATGAAAATTTTATTTTAAAACAAGCACTAATGACCACCAAACGAACTGAGAAAGGTACCCAAATACTGCAGTGATAGCATTATCCTATCACCAGGACAGTTTTGTCTGGTAAAATCATGAAAAATAAACAGAAGCTTTTTGGTGCTTGCTTGATCTAATCCTGAGCGGTAGGGAATTGACAGAATCTCTGCCTCAACTTAGGAATAACTTCAATTGGGTGAAATGCATCATTTTTCTAATGAATACAAGCTGAGTCAAGCAAAACTTTGCTTATCTCAGCTGACTGGTTTCATCTTTATCCCTAGAGGATACTTCCAATATGTATCATAATAATTACTGATGCATCATTCTAGTCTACTCCTAACCTCAATGTTTGATACTGTGTTTTCCCTCTACCATAAAAAGTGAAGAAAAGGGGCATTTGGAATCATTTATCACCTTTTCCTTTCTGGAAAATTGATGTTTACATTTTTCAAATGCAGTTGATATCATTCCCTRAGGATGGTTTTAAGTCTCTTTCTGAGTAGGTGGTCATTTTTTACGACTGCCGTTTTAAAAGGAGCATATTRTTTGTTTGCACAGTGTATATTTATGAATTTCTTCCATGCRCAGTGAGGTTTCCGTAGTGTCTCTTTTAGGACATTTCACCTTGCTTGGCTAGTCATCTTTTCTTTTTTATAGAATCATTCTTTTTCTTGATTCTCTTCTGATTTTTTCCATGATAATATAATAGGGGGTATTAATCTTCCATGATGTTTATGATAACGAACATGAAGTTGGCGGTGCTCAAATTAGAGTAGAAGGTGTGTACATATGGCCTTTCAGACAACTTCGCATGGTAGCCTACAGGTATTCAGACAACTTGATAATCAGTTAGGCCAAAAACTGTCGTTATTTATCTAGACATATACCTAGTGCGTCTACCAACTCAACTGATCTGTATATGTTCAGCAGCTATACAAGTATTAAAATATATTGTGGCTGATTTATATGACTGTAACTTCTTTTTCTTTTCCACCTCTAAATAAAGGGAAACAAAGAAAAAACTTGTGTAGTCTTAGCATTTTTTCAGTTGAAACATGTTAGTTTGCCTTCTTATCATCTAATATTTTAGCATTTCTCATTCACAGTGGAAAAGAGGGTGAGTTTGGTCAGGAAGAGGACTATATATTATCGAACCCATACCACCTGGTAATTGCTGTTACACTACAGGCTGCTTCTGATGATTCAGTGAGATCATTTTTTATGTCGAATTACTACTTTCGGTTCTCTCAGTTTAATCAGTTCTGCCTCTCGTAGACATTAATTCTGGTAGTTCAGTATGCCTTTTTGTACTTTTGCCTGGTTATATATTCGACCTTTTCCTTAGGTCATTTTGAACTCTGGGTTAGTTGTCCAAGAGATAAATTTATATTGGACCTCCCTATATAGTAACGATATTTGAAAGATATATGCTTGTTGACTACATTCAGACAATTTGTATGCCCCTCTTCAGGGGTATTCATTAATTTATATGAAAATCAGGAAGGTCAGTTCAGTATCTTGAAGAATAGACCAAAATCAGCAGCTATAGGGATGCACACTCTGACTTATATGTCATTTATTGCTTTTCTGTCTAAGTGGAAGTGAGATTATCAAATGTTCTTTCTGTATGTACCATTGCTGATGTTGTAAGGCTATTCAGTTTTCCTATCCTGAAGTCATAGACATTTTACATTGCATAAAAGAGCAAACACGGATCCACTATTTCTAGTCCCATGGGGTACTGCTAGGTGAACCGCTGCATATGAGGTTTAATCACATTAACTATTACATCCTTTTCAAAGCTATTTGAGTATATAATCTTGGTTGGATATTTTCCTTCTTTTCTCCTCCTTAATGGAAAGGTTTTCAGGGAGACAAGTATGATATTTGCATATGAAGGTATCAATTGGAATTTTCTTTTCACCACAAGAAAATCTGAGCTTTAAAAGATTGTGTTTGGTGATCCTTTACTCTGTTTCATTTCCTATTTCTTTGCAAGAATTGCTTTAATTTTTTTTGCAAGCCACCATAATATCATCTTTTCTGCTCGTCTATCTCACGCAGAAAAGAAATTCGACTTTGGATAGATTGAATTTGGTCAAGATATTTTGCTTGGTATTAATCTTTACTATTTGTTACTTTTCAGCTTGGAGTTTTCTCATCTCAGGTGTTCCAGGAGTCTCCACGAGACAAAATTTGGAAAAGAAAACATTGTAATGATTTTAGTCCATTGCAATTTAAAGTTCATACTTCTGATGCCATAAATTTACTGATTTTAGCTTCTATTGCAGCACCAATTTATGAAATGGAGAAACATTGTAACATTGAAATTGCAGCACAAATCTCACATATCTCAGCTGCTCAAAATGGTACTTGAGTTTTTCTTGAGTGTATGAATTTTTTCTTTCTTTTCTTTTATGAATATTTGCCCAGTACTTTCTTCCTTCCTGTTCKCTCTTCATCAATATTTTTTTGTCGTGTACTGCTGAGAAAACAAGTTGCTCAATAAAGTAGCTAGTTTTATTCACAACTACATGCAATTTGAACTTAAGGCATATCCTCTTTCTGCGTCCAATTCCTTGTACGTGATACCACAGTCCAAATAGCAGCAATTTAGTATTACCCAGTTACTGCATCCAGGAACACATAAGTGAGGAGGCTGTCACTGTATTTGTGCTTTAAACCATCCATGGGTAGCTCCATGTTGGAATGGTGCCATTTTTCATTTTGTATATATCCTACAGGACTATACCCAAGTCAAACGTATCATCAATTACAGGAAATAAGGTCATTATATTTATTTCTAAGAATGGACAAAATGAAGCATCTAATTCTGATTTCCCTGCTTTCATCATAGTCCTGCAATCATGAAGACCAGTGTTAGTTAAGTCCAAGACAGGATTTTGTTTTATCAATCTTCAAATGTCTAATTAAAAAATTCATTTCCTCTTGGAATCACCTTATCTGTCTAGCTCTTGAGCTAGTAATCCAGTAGTTGGTGGCCACGTAGTAGTGATCATAATTTTGCAATCYTCATTAGTTGACCTATAATCGTTTGATTGAACACTTCTAGTTGCTTTTCAGAAATCTGAGCCTGAAGCTTCCATCACCATTTTAGTTTTCATGCCAGTGTATTGTATGTGAACTCAAAGTAATTGGAAAGAGAAATACTAGTTTTGGGTATGGTTAGTAAATTTTCCATGTTTCTGAATAATACAAGATTAGAATATTAGAGACTAGTAGCCCAGAGGAGGACATCTATGATGTATTTCTCTCTGACTTCCTGTTAAGGTAAAAACAGAACCATGTGTAGAATTTATATTTTGCAGAGTTATTTACATTTAATTATCATTCCACGGGTTTTTACTCTCTGCTATTCCTTCTATTTGGAATGTGCTGTACATATCTGAAAGGATGCAAGGAGAGAGAACTTTCCATATATCTATTATCTAACAAAATCTCTCTAAATATCTTGCTAAAAGTATTGTATGACCAACATGTTGCTGGAAACACGGGATTATTGTATGTGATATATTTGGATGATTTACTTACTCCTAATTGTCAATGGTTTACCCGTCGGCGTGCGTCACTCACTCTACCACTGTATCATTTCARTTCTCCCGTTAAGTTTCAATGTTCGTTGCTGGTTTATTTCAATTTGCATAACTTTTAATGAATAATTTGTTTAAATTTGGTTCCATCATGATATAGTCCATTGCATTAGCATGATGATCTTGTTGAAAATCTGGTGATTTTAGTTATTATCTTGACTTTGCATAGATGGAGACCATGACAGATATCATCTAGAAGGATTGATGGAAAGCCCATCAGTGGATGATGATGGAGATTGCTTCTCGTCTATGGCTCTAAATGCCACTTCTGTGAACATTGAGGTTTACTACAATAAAGCTGTTAATTACACATTAATGGTCACCTTTGTATCTTTCCTTCAAGTGCTACTATTGATTCGACAGATGGAACACAGTAACACTCAATCAGTAAGTTTTCTTCTCTTGGACTTAGTACTTAGTCTATGCTGTAGAAATTGTAGCTATTGTTACTTTTGGGTAATTTTCTTGATACTTCTTCCAATCCGCTGATGTCTATCAATTGAATTACTTTCTAATGTCACTTATTCTGTCTAGGGGGCTGCCAAAGTTTCTATATTGATGATTGGACAGCAGGCTATCATGGATGCTTATCTTTGTCTTTTGCATCTCACTGCAGGAATTCTAGTTGGTAAGTTTGAACTAGAGTCATCACACACACATTTATCTGAGAGATGTTGTGCATGAGTGTATGTTTGTATGCAGTTGGGAGAAAGGGCCGCGGGGGGGGGGGGGGGGGGGGGGGGGGGGGGGGGGGGGGGGGGGGGGGGGGGTTGGTGGGGGAGGGAGAGAAAGTGAGTGGCATGATTGTTATTCTTCAATTCCCATAAAGAACCTGTGACCCTTACTCATTCTACCTCCATTTACCGTTTTACTCCACTCTTTCCACGGCCGATCCATTCAAGCAGCAACTATAATATTTGCTTGCTATTGAATAATATCCCTTAGATGTTCTGGAAAATGCTGTGTATGGACATCAAACTAACAACATAATTTGAGAGACAAAACAGTACCCTCAGAGATGCTGAATTCAACGTGGCTTTTTTGGATAATTGCTGAGTCTTATAGTTAACTGTCACTTTTCTCCTGCAGAATCTCTATTCAATGCTTTTGCGACTGCTGCATTTTTCAAGTTTGTAGTTTTCTCAATCTTTGAGATGAGGTACCTTCTTGCAATATGGAAAGCAAGCAGACCCATGAATAATGGGGAGGGTTGGGAAGCAATGAGGCGGGAACTATCTGTGCTTTACAGCCGTTTCTGTGAGTAATTCTTTTGTTGAACATAGACTTGATTTTCAGTATTTGGTAGGAAATAATACGTAGAATTGCACTTGGATATGTTTGCGCACACACATCCACACATGCATATACACACAAAGGTATATTTATCTATATACATATTACTTAGTAAGTTAACATGCTCCTAGTGAGGGACAGTGCATCTGTCAAATCGAATATTTGTGCATAACACCATCGCTTAATGTGGTGTAAAGTTGTGAACTGAGTGGTTGAACATAATGTATGTATGAATCAGTTTGGAATTGAGTGAATATAGATCCTCAATCCTTATTGAAATTGGAGAATTTCCTGGTTGATGTTGTTGACTATAGTAAATGAAGTTTGGGAAGAGGAAAGGTGTATGTGTTTTAACAGGTTCTGAGTGGTTCGAAATGAATGATGGACTTTTAATGGTTTAAAGATAATCAAGTGAAGATCAAAAGGGTTAAAAAAAAAAAGAGAAAGAAAAAAGAAAAGGAGAGATGGAAAGCTGGATTGATGGATAAACCAAGGAGGAATGAAGAACACAAAAGCAATTATCAAATTAGAAGTAGAGGGTTGATTGGGCTCTTCAATTGAGCATTGGCGTAGATCTTAATGCAGCCGAATATATATAAAAATATTATAAATTTATTATTATCTGAACTTCAGTTTGCATTTACTTGACTTTGAAGGCTCTAAATCTCTCTATAACATCTGGGTACCAACATTAGAATGTACTGTATTGTCATATCATTCCATCTGGAATATTTGAACTAACAGATCCTTGTTTGAGCATAATTTTTATTTTATTTTTTTTGGTAAATATTCTATAACAAAGAGAGAACACCTTTGATATAATAAAGTGAGAAACCAATCTCATATATTCTTCGGACATAGAAACAAGTATCCATTATTGATCTTTAGAAGAAAAAAATAATATCCACTCACTATGTGATGACTAATCTACCAGACCATAGTAACAGCAGAAGTAAAATAATCATTATAGGAGCATGTTAATAAATGTCCACGAAACTGCATTTTTCTTGAAATAGAAAGTCTGGACTCTATGAATGTGACAATGTCTTCATGTCAAGGAGGCATTGGATTGGAGATTCTCAGATTACTTTTGATGCTTGCTTGTTTGACCTTATCTAGAAATAAAATTATAGAAACAAAAACTTTTGCATGCATGAAAAAGCAAATTTTCGAACATGTGTCATTCGAGATGCTTTTCATGAACTAAGAAAATAAATTATCATATGACTGTTTCTCAAAAGGGAAAAGTATATCACACAAACATGAAAAACTTAATGTATACAAAAATAATAAGTAACGATGATCTAGTTGAGAACAGGAGATGATAGCAATTCCGGAAATATAATGCATCAAATTCCGAATGGCATGTGTAGATGGTCTCCTAATGATTAGTGACTTTTAACTACTAGGTTTTTAATTGAAAAATTAACTTGCATTCATGATAATTATTCCAAAATCTTCATGTATGAAAATACATGCATAGGATGGCTATGCATCGTACATACACTTGCATAGTTTATTCGCTGTATTCCGAAATTAAACCATGTTTATGAACAATGTAAGGGTGTCAACGTCCATATCTTGTTGATACCGTCTTCTTTGGTCTGTTTTTAGATCTTACTTCAAAGCAGACCAATTTGTATTTCTTTTCTTCCTCAAGTTACTCTTCGAATTTATCCTCACAAGTTACAACRCTGGTCTCTTCAATTTATGGTTTACATCAAGTTATAGTCACTTTAAATGACGTTCTTATTTATTAGTGAAGGTACTTCTACAGAATAAATATTGGAAGAATGCTTTCCTCTTAACCATGTTCGTGTTGTGCACCCTCTCTGATGCAGTCCTTTTACTATAGTATCTGATCTGTTATCATGAAGTTCATTTTTTTTTTTTTTTTTGGGGTTAATTGTGGAACAATGTGTTGCAGATGGAATCCTTTTGGGTGGTATACTGGTCATGTATGAATTCCACAGGTTTTTGCGGCTCATTCTTCTGCTCATGCACTCATTTTGGATACCTCAAATTATCACCAATGTAGTTCGCGACTCGAGAAAGCCGCTGCATCCTCATTATATCTTAGGGATGACTATAACACGTTTGGCAATTCCGTTGTATGTCTTTGGCTGCCCTCACAACTTCATGCGTATAGAGCCTGACAAGAACTGGTGTATTTGTTTGGGCATTTTTCTGGGGTTCCAAGCTTTGGTGCTTCTTTTACAACACTATTTTGGATCTCGATGGTTCATTCCCCGACAGGTTTTACCCTTTTGATCTTTATCATGCATCTTTTCCTTTTTTTGGTACATTAACTAGATTCCAAACTACACTTGTCATGTCTCACCACCTTTTCCACCTCTTTCCTCCTTTTAGCACTTGTCCTGGATCATTAACTGGAAAACGCATCTTAGAACTGTTTAATCAGGTATACTAATGTACATAAGAAGCACTTGGTCAAGCATTGTAATGATCTTATTCTTTCTTCTCTCTCTCTCTCTCTCTCTCTCTCTCTYKAAAGATGAGAAAGACAAGGATAGCAAAATATAAATTCTTTCTATGTAATATCAGAGATTTCTGTAGGATTGTTATGTTGCTAGATTACTTGTATCATATGCGGATGCCCTGAATATATATATATATATATAAGACATTATATACTAGTGGCTTGATTTCGGAGTGTTTTTTCATCAATTATATTGAATGACTTGGCATTTCTTTGCAGTGCATTCTGGAGTTGTATCTATCATACTTAAAGAGAACTGTTTGCAGACTGTACTTTATGTCTAGCAAACCTGCATACAGAAACTCACAATTCCAACAACTGTGAATGACAAAAAGGGCCTTGCCAATAATRTCTTCATGCATCTGTTAGTGGCTTTAGCATTTTTCTGATCTAACATTGGCTTAATTTCATGGAACAGATTTTACCAGAGAAATATAGCTATTATAGAAGATTTGATCAAGATCCAAGTCATTCCGCCGATTGTGTCATTTGCATGACTTCCATTGATCTTACTCAACGACCCAATGATTGCATGGTACCATGTCTTACTGCTGGAAGATTTTATTGGTGTAGGAAATTTCATCTCTTATTCTTACTTTCATTGGAAATTTATTGGCTAGGTAACACCATGCGATCATTTCTTCCATTCTGGTTGTCTACAAAGATGGATGGACATAAAAATGGAGTGCCCAACATGCCGTCGTCCTCTCCCACCAGCCTAAGGACATTGCATTAGTTTGTACTGATGTTGTTGCGGAGTAACTGACAGTTCCCAACTATTAATCAGGTAAATAATGTCTTGCTAGCATTTTATTCACTTGAAGGACATGGGTTGGTTCTCTCAACTTGCGTTGTGAATCTGGAGGTACTTTCAAAAAATCTTATCAGTAGAATTGGACTAAATAGGGGAACCTTTTTGGTATGAGTTCACATATGCATGATCTCAACATGTTTGTAGTCAAGGAATACTTWAGGTCCATCTCCACTTGTATGTTGTTTTGCTTTTCTTAATTAGGACGAATTTTGGTGCCCTCCATGGTGGGATATTACATGCTTATTTTGTCAAAAAAATTGCTGTAGGCAGTGTCTTAAAACTTCTTTAATTTGTAGAATCAACATGCTGGAAATTGGGTTGATATATATGCTAAACTTTCCAAAAGGCGAGCACAATTTATCTCACTTTCATCTGCGGAATTCCTGGAAGTATTGGAAGGCCTGTTCCTTTGGACAAAGGATGCCTAGGGGGGAATTCAGGACAGTTGCTTAGCTAAACACTTAGGCTCATGTAACCTTTGGAGGAACTTTGGCTGATTCTTGGGTTGAATTCTTGAAACCAGAGGGGTTTCCTTGATAATTTGGAGCTTAATGTTCTATGCAACTTCTCTGCTCTTTCAGAATCTGCTTTAGAAGGCTATTTGTGATGCCTTTTCCACCAAAATCTTAAACCTTTCTTGAAAATCCACGATGCAAGTGTTTGCATAGTTTTCACAAAATAAAAGTTATCTCTGCAATAGTAGAACTGCATAATTTTCATGATGAAATATCTGGATTACCTACTAAACAATTTTAAATTAATAGCCATAAGTAAAGAGAGAAAAATCCACAAATGATGAAAACTATATTAATATTGAACCATAAAATTAAGCGGAGAACCACTTATTCTTCTTTTAAGGTATTCTTATGTTCATGAAGCACACTATGTGGATGTTCTCCTAAGCACAAAGCTAAAATCACATACTTTAAGCTTAGAAGAACAGCCCCTATTGCATCCCACAATAAGCACATACAAATAATCCTATCTTTACTGTTCCAGAATGGAGGAATGGGCCAGGGTGTTCCTGATTACATCTTCAGAAGATGGGCAAGTGTTACATATAGATGCACCATGCACCAGGACTGACCTGCAAAGTGCGTGTACTGTATATTTTAGTTGTGTAATATTTCATAGAGAAGTGGTAATTCTTCTCAGTTGTTAGGCATACAAGAGCCTAATTCATTTCCCACTTTGGGGGAACTAAAAGGGAAAGTTTTAAGCTTGCAATTCAAGGTCAATACGTTTTTGTTTTCCCTTCTTTTTTGGTGTATATACATTTACAGAGTTGACAATCCTGGAAATAATAGATCTTCCCTGTTCTTCGACTGTGTAATTGATACACTTGTCAATAGCTGACGAAAAATTTATCATTCATGGAGTTTGTTCTAATTACTGGTTCTGATGGGTCTTAGTTGAGATTGAGAACTTAAATTTTGACAAGCACCAAACTGTTTAGATTCTCTATTTACTAGAGATGATTTTTCCACCTGATTTAACTTTTGGTGCTTAACTTGTTCATCTCAATGCTATTGCACTGTTTTGCTATAAACTAATAGTAGGAGAGAATTGTCTGGAGCTAAATACATGGAGCTTCATTGATCACACACTGTCCAGTGTAACGTGGAGTTTCATTTATTATCTGGCACACTGTTGATTTACAAGGTTGAAAGTCTGCAAGTGACTCACATTTGCAACATAAAGGCCATGACGTCATTTACAGGGTACTGAAGATGCAATTTCGCTAATTTCTAACTATTAAGGCCATTTTCGACTTTAGCTAGGGACTGGGTAGGGAAGCCAGAGGTGTAGGGGCAGAAGCAATGGTCAAAACAGGATTAGGATTTGCACAGTGGTAATCAAAACAGTTGACAGGATGCTTAGCTACTCCATTACATTCCTTCTTGCTCCTCTGTAGAGGCTTGTCCAGCAAACAGTTTCGACGATCATCATAAGCAATACCTTTCTCTGTCAGATTCATGCAGATCCCTTCCTCCTCACAGAAGAAGTTGTAAGAAAAGGTAAAGTTTGCCAGATTGGGTAGAATACAAACTGCAGCAGGCACAATCCCAGTGAACATGTTATGTGCTAGGTTAAGCAGCTCCAGGTGAGCTAATCCTGCCAGACTGTATGGGATTGGACCAACTACTTTGTTGTGGCTGACATCAAGAACTTTGAGTTGATATAGATATCCCACCTCAGGTGGCAAACACCCTGACAAGCTAGTGTTGATCAGTAGCAGTTCTTCTAAGGTACCTGCAAAGTTTACTATACTTTGGGGGAGGCAGCCTCCAAATTTGTTGTTAGCCAAGACCAACACAGATGCTGAGCTGATGCCAAAATTCGATGGAATGACGGAACTAAAGCGATTATTGTTAACAAAAACCGCGTCAAGACTCTTGTCAAATAGTTCAGAAGGCAATGGCCCTTCAAATTCRTTGTAGCGAAGATCAAGAAATTTAAGTTTAGGAAGTGAAAGAACGACAGATGGAAAAGGGCCTACAAATCTATTGCTACTTAGATCAAGTTCAAAGAGGAGAGTCAAGTTCGAAAAAGTTCGTGGGACAACACCGCAGAATCTGTTGTTACTGAGATGAAGCAAACCAAGGTCAGTGAGGAGGCCTAATTCCTCGGGTAAGAAACCAGCGATATCTCCAAAATTGAGGTCAATGCCTGCAACAGTTTGGATTCTGGAGTCATGAGGAAGAGGGGCACAGTAAACACCTGAGTAATTGCAGACTGAAGGGCCAATCCAGTTTCCAGTGATGTTGGAAGGATCAGAGTAGATTACATGCTTCCAAGCTTGGAGGGCAACGTATGCTTGCTGGAGCTTGGGATTTCGTGCTGCCGTCTTGGGGAAATGACCATGGGGACGTTGGTGTCTTGTGGAGGGATATCCGTGTTTAGCAAAACTGAGGTGGAAGGATGATAAGTCGAGCAGCAAGAGTAGGATTGTGTAGGTTATTATAGACGAGGAATGTGAAGCCATTCCTATGTCCATATGGTATGCCCTATTGTTACCTCGAGTGTTGGTCGTACTAGAAGAACTACTCGAATTTTATACAGATCATTCTTCAGTAGTTCTGGTTACAACCACCAATTACAGCGACCTTTTAACTGTCATGGATGGCAGCCAACACTATGATTGTGCCAAAGTAGGTTTCTGGCCTTATGTTGGATAGTATGCGTGCAACTTGGTTGAATCATAATTTGGATTCTTGAAATGTATAAAACCTGCTGTTATCAACAATGATATATATCTTTGAAAACTCTGAAAGAATTGAATGACGCAAGAAAACTTATATGTGAGTTTTTGTACCATGAAACTGGTCCAAGATTATCCAGGATAAGGGCATACCTCCTTCCTTGTAGTTTGAGTTATTTGAAGTGGAAATGGAGGATGACAGCTTCTGCCCTCTTTAGAATTTTGAAGTTTCTTGAATCACAAGGGATAAACATGTTATCAGCTTGTTCTTGAAATTGTCCATTTTGGCTGTAGCTTTCAGCTAGGCATGTCTGGTCAAAAACTCGTTCGAGCATAGACAGAAGATTTCACAATCATCCAAGCATACTTGATACACATACAGGATTCTAGTTTACACGGGCTGTACACAAGTAACTTCTGAAAAAGGCAAGGTTTGAACACGCTATACTGTTGAACCTGCTGATTTTCTCCTACCAGTCCTCATATTTGTATAAGTTTCGAAGTTTTCTAACGTCCTGAAGGATCCCAAGTAATAGTCATCTACGGACTTTACTCCCACAGGATCGGTTCAGTTAATAGGCTCGTGCATAATCACCAAAATGAAAGGCCAGGGAAGCAGGGAGTGAGAGGGGCGGCAGTATGGTGATGCTACTGACCGGTTATATATGAACACCAAGATTCGACCAAAACAGGGCGTTTAAAGCCTTAGAATAGCTGGAAATTGTGTTATTATCCCTTCCCAAGAACTGCAATATATACCTGGGTTCAAAGCCCAAAACCGCATAAACATAAAATGGCAGTTCAAATATGTCTAGACAAGGTAAGGCTATTACAGGATGCCTGAATACTATGACCTGCGAACTCGCAAAAACAAGCAAAACAATGTTGTCCATAATTATTCCAAAGCATAACTGTAAACCACCGCGATAGACCGAATATCTCATCTTCGTCATTATCAGTAAAGAGGTAGTATTAACCGCCTCCACCAGAGCCGTACTTCTTTCCAAAGAGAACAAGCTGCAATTTATCATACCCAGCCAAGACACCAGCACCGGCAACAGCACGTAGGATATTTGCTCCAGCACCTTTGAAGAGTGATTTGGTGCCCTCTTTCTTGATAATCTGATTGAATGCATCAATTGAGCTCTTATATTTGACAGCCTCTCCCGAGGTCATCATCATTCTTCTCCGGACAGTATCAATTGGGTACGAAGCCAACCCAGCACCAATTGTGATACCCCATCCCAGCATGAAACTAGCAAAGAAACTATCCTGTAAAAGTTAACACAACAATACATGTTACGCCCAATAGCATCGGAGTCACGCATCTTAACAATCCAAATATAGAAGATTTAAAGCAAATCCAAATCATATTAATGAGACCATTTGTATCATAACAGCTGTCAGAAGTCAATATCACGAGACTTTAACCAGTTCCACAGACTAAATTTTACTAAAACTCCAGTCCCATCTATGAAAACATGAACACTTCGATAATCCAAGCAAGAAAAGAAATTCTTTGACAGGCAAAATCCATGGCAGTACAAAATCTAGAAAACCGAAAAAGAAGAAATGAAAAGACACAAAGGTTGGTTTTCAGGAAATCTCCACTTGCCTGCAATGAACCGATTAGAATGACAGGCTTAAGTGAGTCATACATTCCAAAGTAAAGCCCGCGGTACACAATAATTCCAACACATGAGATTGTGAATCCACGATAAAGCCCAGCAACTCCATCAGATTTAAGTGTTTTCCTGTAAACATCAACCAAACCATTGAACTGCCTCTCGCCCCCCTTTTTAGCAGCTTTAGCATCATTTGCCAGCCGAGTTCGGGCATAATCCAGGGAATAGACAAAAAGGAGGGATGAGGCACCAGCTAAACCACCAGAAGCCAAATTTCCAGCAAACCACTTCCAGTATCCGTCCCTGTCTTTCTTGAAGTTAAAAAGCCTCTTAAAGTAATCCTTGAAAGCAAAGTTAAGGGCCTGCAAAACATCACATACTCAGAATGAGAGCAAAAATCCAAAGGAGCAATAAGCAAATAGATGATGAACCATAAAAGGGTCTCAATTAAAGACATAAAACTCAATCAGCTAGAATCAAACTGCTAATTTATTATGTCACAGAAGATTATTGTCATGAACATCCCTTGGTATAAAAGGGAATATATGATTTACTCCAAAAAGTACCACAATACTTGTATTTTATGAACAAGAGAAATAATATTTTCATCCTAAATGCGGAAATGAAGACCAAGAACAAAGGAACAGACCTGAGTGGGGAAGTATCTTATAACATTCGCAGTGTTGCCTCTCCAAAGAGAAATAACACCTTCATCCTTGATAGTTCGGGCAAAGCAATCACCAATTCCCTTGTATGGTTCACTCAGACGACCAGCTTTGATCATCTCATCCTGGTTCTGAATTAAAAGCTTAACTCTCTCTATTGGGGCAGCAGCAGTCTTTGAGACAGCAGCAGAAACCCCTCCCATGAGGAAATCCACCATAAAACTAGAAAAGCTTTTCTCATTTGCAGCTGGCACAAGAACAGGGGACAATGGTGATAGAATGTCCAGGCTAGTGCCTTGGGATGATTGTGAGAAAGGACTACGTAGACCACCATTGACATATCCACCAGTCAAATTCTGTGCAACTGTACTCCTAGAATGCACGTGAGAGATTTGAGAAAAAAGGTAAGTTTGCCCATGAAGTTTTTGAATTACCAACGGATGCTGTCTATTATCCGCCATATCTGTGAATCAATTTGGTGACCTAAAGGCAGACAACACAATTAGTCAAACTACAAAACAAACAAATTACAGCTTAAGTAAAAAAGATCTTTGACAAGCTTGAATCACGCAAGGAGTTATTCAAAATACAGATACCAATTACACAAAAGCTTTTGCATAAGAAGAATGCTGATATAGCAAACATTTTTGGCACAACATTTTGCTACCATCTAATGGGGTTTTTGTCATAAGTAGTATCAACTACTTTGCCACAGAGTTGAAGAAATAAAACATGGAGATAGAATTCCTTGCCCCAAACTCAAAATCCAATATTTTGTCCAATAGGCAGGACCTAGAAAATATATTTACAATGCATTATTGGATATGTTCAGAAAGAAGCTCAAATGCAATATATATTCTTATGTTTTTCTTTTCTTTCATGAATTTGTGTCACGAAAATATAATCTGCCAAATAATGAGTTTCACATAACGAAATACTTGTCTACRTGAGAAGCATACTTGATAGCTTCTAAATGTAAACGCTTTCAAGCAAAGTAGCAATGATGGAGGTTAGTTCTAATACTCTATCTTAAATTCCCATTTACACAAGAATTCTCTATATCCAGTAAAAAGATTGTAGTCCAAGCAATTCAAATTCAGCTCCCATCTTCAGTAGTTTGACCAAAAGAAAAGAAGATCAATATTCTTCAAAATTAAACCAAGGTCAGCCAACTCATCCGCAAGAGAGAAACACATTTAAGTAAAAACTTGCTCAATTCCCCTAGTTAAGCGTATCAACTTCGACTACTTGGAAAGAGACTATGCACAAAGGGAAATTGAATTAAACATCATTTATCACGTCATGTACACTCCAAATCATGGAAAAGTTATAAAACCTCAACATTACGCGCATTAGATCATCGCTAGACAAAGCTAGAGTTAAGCCGAAACTAAGAGATCTGAAGCTATCAATGTCGTAATTCAGTTAACCAGGTAATCAATTATCAAAACAAATGAAATGAACAAATGAACGGCGAAATTCAACTGAAAGTTGAAATGAATTGCATGAACTGGACAATTTYCCATGGTGAAGGTGATTAGGGGAAGCATAATTTAATCAAGATGTCAGGATCGACTAACTACATAGCTAATTAAATATTGATCAAACCTGTTAAAGGTCGCCGAGCTGAGAGGGAAGAAGAATGAAGCGAGCTCAGCCTCCTCCGGGTTGTGGGGGAGAAAATGTACTGACAGATGGTAGTAATAGAATGGTACTAGGGTTTTTCACGAAGTTCCAGGTTTATCCCCATAGATTACTAGAAATTCCAATTGTGTCATTACTCATTCTCACCACAAGTAATCTTTACCAATGAAATACAAAATAAATAAAATAAAAAGTAAAAAAGAAAATTAAGGACATTTATGTAAAAGATAATTTTAGAGTCCATTTGGATTAGCTTTTGGTTGAAGAAAAGTTCTTTAGTTATAGTAGAATTATATGTGTGTTTTTTTAATTAAATTTTTGTTTGGATTAAAAGTTGATGTGTTAAAATAAGAAAAAATTTCAATGTGATTGGTGAGGACAACAAAATTGATGTGATCCTTTAATTGTAGACTAGCCTTCGAGGCTTCGTTTCAGAAAAAAATTGAACCCATGTATGTCTGTTTCTTGATTGCTTTCAATTTCAGCTATTTAAATCAGAAACACGATGATTCTGCTAAGAACGGAACAGCATCTTTACAAAACCATGCACAAACAACTTGAAGAATGTAGTCATTGCAATTGCAGCTGCCTCCTGGAACAACTTTCTCTCTACACTTACAGCTTTTTCAAGCTCTTTGAGTTCAGAGCTTAACAATTCCAACAACCGGCGAAGGTACTGTTTATACAGGCTAGGCAGAACACAATGAACTCCTTTGCTTCGTTAGTAACTGCTTAAGGTTTTTTATTAGCTGAGGATGAGAGCACATGTAATCCTGGAAAGACTGCCTTAAGTTTCGCAGCAAGCCCTTGTAATCTTCACTACCATTTATGTTCAGCAGCTTCATGAATAAGTTTTTCCATAGATCAACTTGCCAATATCTGAAAAGCACAAAGCCCAGATGTAGATGAACATATGTATATATGATATATAAACAGTTGGCATAACATATAATAAGCAAATGAAATTAGTGGTGATAGTGTTTTCCAATTACACGATCATGGGATTTAAAATAGGCAAGCAAGATAGGAGAGGGATGGTTTACCTCTTAAAGTGTGTCTTAGGCTGATAGAAATAGCCCCCATTAGCTGCTTTTCTTTTCTCTATCTCCATATATGAATTATGAAGCATCATATGGACAATTACGCAAAGCCCATATGCATCCACCTGGTGCCCCCATCCAAGAAATAAATTAGTCCATATACCAGTCATCTGATTTTTAAGATACCAGTTTATTCTGAAGACTTGCCTGAAAGGTCCAGGGTTTGTTCTCTTGCATTTCTATGCAACGAAATCCAGAAGTCCGACAGTCTCCTATAAACTTTGTCTGATCAGGGAAGAGGCGTAGGTCAATACCCCTTCCCCAGTCAACAAGGCAAAGTCCCTGCATAGTATGAGTATGATATTTTAGCAAAACTATCCAGAGAATTCAATTTGAATTCACCAGAAATTACCTGGTCCCTCCAAGGACCCCTACGATAACGAAAGCCATTTTCATCTTCTGTCAAAACATCCCTGCCCAAAGGTCAGCTAATTCAGTTTCTGCCGGACATTGACAATTTTGAGGTTTATATCATAAGAAATAACTCAAGCTTCAAAGGTACATAAGATTTTTGGTTTGATAACTTCAACTMTATTATCTTCTGCGGATTAGCTCTTCTGTTGTGTATTTTAGTGACAACGCCAGGGTGAATATATGTTCCACAAAATGTGCTCATTTGTCTCTTCCTTATTATCTTTTATAGATGCTTAGCAAGATGCATGCTTCAAATACATGGTTCATTTCATCAGAACCCCAACCAACAACCTTCGTATATTTTCCAAATGTCATGAGTACTCTAGCAAGTGGAACTTAAGATGTGGTCCTGTTCTTCAGAACTTTTCATTTTCAAGTACAACAATCAATTGGAAGATGCAAAATGTACAGATAAGTCCTCAATATCTACAAGTAAACTGGTCCTGGAAGCAGAGGGCAATCTGCACTGTAGTAAGATAATCTTCTGTCCTCATACATTTATCTTTTAATTGGTAAATTCAGCAAAACTAAAACTAAATGCAGATAGGTAGCATMAAGATTGATGTTCTTCTGGTAAAGGAAGCTAGAACCAGTAAAGCACATGAAATATAGACCATACATGTAGACATCCATGAATTATATGGTGACATCACACAGCCAATTTCATGACATAATTTCTACCTGGCATATCGAATCAGCAGATTATCAGGTTTAAAGTCGCCATGAATAATTGCAGCATCATGTAGGGTTTCCAAAATGTGAAGCATCTCTATAGTGTAATAAATACATAACACTTCTTCCATGAACCCACCAATGACAACATTAGAGTTTATGGCATCCTGCAAAATTTTCATAACTCTTAAAGATTTACAATGAACCAGTTGTCTTGACTAGACTGAAATAAGATACCAGAAATTAGGCAAAAACCTGAAGAGTCCCATGAGCTAAAAAGTCAGAGACAAGTATGCTGTAGTCGGAGTAGAGATGCAATCTGTGAGCAAAACCAAAGTTCATCCTCTGGTTCAAAACGAACAAAAATGGAATAAGCCACAGTTGTTTAAGCAAACTAATAATCAAAGATTTCTAGTCCAGGCATGGCATACTTCTCCTTTTGGAATGCGCATATCAAGTTGACGGTACATGAAGAATTCCCAAGGGAAAGCTGGCTTCTGAATCTGTATAAGAAATTTTAGAGATGTTATTCTTATTAACAAGATCTGATTTTAATAAAGAAAGATAAAGACAGGTCAAGGGGAAAAAAAAAAAAAAAAAGAACATATGAATCCTTGATTACCTTAAGTACTACCACCTCATCTGGATTACCATCTAAATATGCTTTAAATACTTGGGCAAATCCACCCTGACCTGCACAGCCTTTAATATGGTACTTGTATCCACCTTTAAGCAAAAAATCCACAAAAAGAGGGGTTTGAGATGCACGCTGAAAGTCAATGGCTAATGCTGATTATGTTGCAAATGTAACTGAATTTAAATAAATGCTAGCTGATGCTTGCCACTTCCATTGGTGATTCTACCTCACTGACAAAAAATGAGTTACAGGAAGAACTAACTGGAAAAGAGAATTTGCTGTGTGTTTCTCATTTTATTCTTTCAGTGATAGGTTGATAGGAAGGTGACACTTCAAATTTCTAGTTTTATAACCCCAGTTATCAACCCACAAGATATTCCATTCTCAATTTTCTGCCATGATAACATCATTTTCCATATGCAGGTGAAGGAAACCTTCCGATCTTCAGGCTTAAAAACTTACTGATTTTGACTTGAGAATATAAAACATCCTTCTGGGGTGATAAATAGATAAATAAATCAAAACCTATTCCTCGAAACCAATACTGGTGGCAGCTAGAACATAGAATATCAAGTAAAGTCAACATTTTAGAATCTCAAGCCACATATCCTTTTTATACTTTTTATGCAAAATTGACGTTTGTTAATATGTCAAACCATACATTTTTTGGGAGCCTATTGGCATGATGGAGAAAACTGTGGAGACCCATCAAGATATAAAGCTGAAGAAATACACATGCCAAACCAAGCCAAAACAAAATCATCATAGATGACAGTAAAGAATATATAATAAAAAATATTATGTACAGTAAATTTTCTTGTTTTCAATATATCAAATGAAAAATATGCTAAGAGTAGTGAATTATTTGGCAAATTACATCCTTACAGAAAAATACATATATCACTTCTGGAATGCACCTGTTCCAATTTACTGAATGGTATTTGACATTAAGTTTCCACTTCAAGAATATTAAATAAAGCATTGATATGAAAAACAGGCTGAGAAGACAGGAAGTGGAATGTATTAACATTAGAAAATTTACCAATAGAAGTATTATTAACAGAAACTTTACTAAGAGCAGTATCGACATTATAGACTTCACCTATCTCAATAATTTTATTGCGAGAAGATTTTTGCAATGTAGGTAATGCCACTTTTCCACTATAAGGTTTTTTACTTGGATGATATCCCTGCAATTGAGTAAAAGCGAGAAAGGGGCAAGGATGCCAATCATAAATTGTAAATGAAACATCATTCAGCATGAATTTTATCCATTGAAAAGAGTCATTTGTCTCACATCATATTTCAATATCTGAGGATTCATTTCCTGTAACAGCTTCTTGATGGTTGAGACCAACCATGGGTTTATGAAACTCCGACCATTCTCTAAAACGTGATCCATCTACAAAAGAAATAGGAAGAGATGCAGACCCTATAATTGTAGTTTAATCAACAAACTAACATCACATCTTCAAAATGTAAGAGACTAAGGTCCTTCATAACCAGCATAAAAACACATACAAATGCAGAAAATCTGTACTTTATTATTCTTTCATTCATTAGATATACTCTATACTTCATTGTTTTGGTGTTACAAACTGATTCACAATGCCCTGTATTTCAGAAATGGCGCCTCGCCTTCCATAAGTCTGTTATATCAAAGCTAAAGCTTGATTATCTTCAGGATTCTATTTGTTTTCACTTTTGACATAGATGTAACCTGTTATTTGGAGTTCTACAACCAATTTAAATTTTGTTCAACGATCAAAAGATAATTTTCTGAACTTCACATTCTTTGCTGCAATCTAGGATAAATAACTAAGCATAAAGATAAATTTTCACTAAACATTGCCAATGTCTGGACCAGGGAAATGCCAATCAACATGCCTATTAAGGTAAATTTAGTTTGAAGAATGACCAAAAACGCACTTGGCCTAAATATCCGGAAGCTATAACTGTAGCAGTTAGATTTATACAATCTTTTTATTAAGTCTCTCAGGAGTATTTCAATGCCATAGTACTTTATAAAACTAAAAACTGTAATCAAGAACTAATCATTTAACCACTGCACCTGCAAATCTTACACCAAAGATTCGATATAACACAAAGAGAAGCCAATGGTATATCAAAATTTTGATACATTGACATAAATAGTGCTGCAAGTAGGATTTATGGGACAGGACATAATCTTTTATATTGCCCACCATTAGACTATCGTCCTTAGCTCAGAATGACAAGAAAGCAACAATCCAAATCAGCATCTGAATTACCAGTTGACCACTTAAAGCTATGGGCCATTGGTCACTCCATAAATTTAACTGCTTTTCTGTCCGAAGATTAATGCATTAGATAAATTGACAACAGTTCTCTACTCGGTCAATTTTGTAATATTCCTATTAGAGGGCAGATGTGGGACTCCAATATTCTAAAGCTAGCAAAGGAAACAGTTCGCAGTACACTATTCAATATTGCAATGCTTGGTTAGGATCTATTTTTCAAATTCAAAATTATAAAGAAAGAACATATTGCAATTTTTTCTTATCGATATTTATGACTCAGAATAGAGGACYACATCCAGCTAAAAAAAATTAATAGCTAGGAGAACCAAATAGATGAGGAACCTAAACATTGCTTTTATCTTTTATACATAGCACCTAGAGAAGAATAGATATTAAAGAACACATTTACATTGCATAACGTATCCTTTATCCCATAACCACTTCAAAGCATACCTTTTGAAGCGAAACATTTGTTACTCTATCTGATACTCTCTCGAGAAATAACAGTTGCGCCTCCTTCAATCTCCCTATTGGCTCTGCATTCCTATGATATCAATAAATCGAAACTTCAGTTAATTAAAAATCAAAGACATAGTCACATTCATTTGAAATTTATTCTATAGAAAAGAGAGGTAGCCAGACCTTGAAATGCCCAGATGGAAAACCAGAAATGCATCAATTAACCTCCCTTTGGCCTCCAAAAACAACGCATACATCTCATATAGCATTGCATTATGTACACAAATCTTATTCTGCTCCATTTGTTTGAATATGATGTCATAAGCTGAACTCCCATCCATCTGTGCCACCAATTAAAACCCTCAGAATAACGCCAATTAACAAAAGAATATCTCAAAATTACAGACTCAACCTTACGCACAAATAATGAAATTGAAGAAACAGAAATCAGTTAATTACATGAAGGAACCAAATCTTCAGAAATCTGACATCATTCCGGTATCGAGGATTGTTCTTAAAGGTTTCGATACAATTTGAAACGATCTCATCCAGATCCTTGTCATTGCTTGATTGGCTTGAAGATTCAGAGTTCAATGCTCTCTCGATTGACCTTGAAGAAACAAAATTCAGGAAATTCAATTGAATTAGTGACCGAGTAAGTAGGCATGTTCACAAACATACAGTTGGGGAAGTGAACGGTACCAGAGCCAGGGAAGCAAGGGGTCGTCGGTAGCGGAGGAGGACGTGGTGGCCGTGGAGACGTCACCGAGATTTCGGGAAATGACAGCCATGTCGTTAGTCTGCTTATCTGTGACCGGAGCTGGGATGGGGTAAAACGGGAACGTTGTTAGGAGGAATTAGGAAAACGGAATTTGATTTTCGTAGGTTGGGATTTGAAGGAGCGGGAAACGCTTTAAACTAGCCCGTGGCTCTCTATAATCTATCTTTACTTGGTTTTATTTCAAATTCTTATCGTAGTAATGGGCATTTTCGTGTTCTTGGAGGATTTCCAAAAAATGATCCATTTGTGGACAGATTTTGCAAATAAGGACATAAGATGGAAAAGTCTCTTTTACCAAAAGAGATATAACAAAATACGATTGCTTTAGGAAAAATGATTTATCATATCTTTTTTAGTTCCCTCACCCCTTTCTCGTTTATCCCCAATCTTCCTTTTTCATATAAAAACTTTTCCTTCCCATCGAGTCAAGAAAAATTTCCTCCCATCTCGTCGAATCGTCATTGCATGAACCAGAGTACTTGCAGTTGCCAAAACTCTCGTTGTCAATTTACTGCCGCTCTAGAGGTTGGGTCTCTCCATTCTACATATCTCTATTTGATAGCTCTTTGTTAAATAGATATGTACTATCATCTTGCAATTTCGTTTTCTCTTTGTTGAAATGGCGATCATTTTCTCATAGTCGTCTTATCGATTTTTTTATTCTAGTCTTCAGTTCAATAGGTATTATATTTATTCCTTTTTTTTGGTATATCTTTTTATTATTTCTGATATGTGTTCTTTTATTTTAGAGTTATTTTTTCTCTGAAAATTTTGGGTAGAATTCTTTGCTTTTAAATGGAGTATGCTCTTTTCCCCATCACGAAATACAGGGTAGAAATCTACTCAGTGATGCTCTCCCCAAACCCCCTCCCCCCTCCTTTTCTTTCTTTTTAGGAGTAGTATGATTCCTCCCACTTTGACATGTTACTTCTCTTCCTAGCAAAAGTTACATTGCAAGAGATTTAGAGATTATGAGCAATGCAAAATAAATCCTACTTTTTGGGGAAAGTTGATAATTTGTTAGAGAAGCCCTGAAATTTAAGGTTGATATGGCCATATTTTTAGCTTCTTCTTAATGTAATTAAGCTAAGAGTTTGATATTTAAGTTGAGAGTTTCTAATTTATGTCCATGTAGATTTATGATAGGACTGTAATCTTAATCTTCATGTGTTATAATTTATATTCGTTTTGGTTGGGTAGGCTGAATGCCATGTTCTTCCCCATTTTTTATGTAATTTTTCTTTTTATTATATGATAATTTGATTCAGTGATTCCAAAAAATATTTAAGTTATTAGCTGATTCTTGCTTTGTTTTGTTACGGTGATTATTTTATTGAATTTTGTTCATATATGACTGTTGTCCTGTCTTTTCTGCATGAAGTTAGAAGGATAGGAATAGTATTTAAAACACTACTGTCAAGAGACAAGGGTAACTTTATAAAACTAATAGTTTCTCACAGCGGGGTTGTGGGGATAGATTGTCCAATTTACAACAAGAGAGTTAGTTTTGGGTGCCTATTTATTTCCTCTAAGTTCCTTGATCACAAGTTTTGTATCCATGACTTCGTTATATGCTAATTTCCATGATTCTCAAAAGGTCACCATTTTATTTCACTTGTACCTAACAGAGAATAAGTGCACCAAAAAGACTCCTGCATAGAGACAAAAAAATGAAAACAAATAATAGGAAAAAGCAATTGAAAAAAACATATCAAGCACCACCCTAAAATTCTAAAGTAAATAAAATTCTAGAAGATAGATAGATAAATAAATAATTCTTCTAGAATTGTGAGAAAAGAATAGGAGATTTAATGCCGATTCATTAAAAATATCATCGATATCATCAAGACTGAATTCATTTATGGGATGCTTAATATGGATTAGATTATTTAGAAGTGTTGCAGCATATACTTTTTTTTGTTTACTATTTTTTATTAGATTTGTAATGTAGTTATTCAATATTCTAAATGAATTCATTTTTAGATGACTTTGGTGTCAATTGAGATGCATACCAATCCTATTATTGATTCCGTCCTCAATAGATATTTGGTGCAAAGTTCCTGTAATGTATGGGATGGGGAAGAAGAATCTACTTCCGCTAAATTTTAGACACTCTATAGTAGATTTTGGAAAGAGTATTCTAGGTCTGACTCTAGAGTTATTGATCTGATAAATAAGGCTAGTTTTTTAGGAGGGGTGTTAAGTAGTATTTAGATTGACCATGCACTTATCACAGCTTTACTTAAGGATAGCATTCCAAGACGCACACATTTCACCTACCTATAGGGGAGGCGACCATCACTCTTGAAGATGTAGCTATCTTTTGTAGATTGCAAGTAGATGGTAATCCCATTATTGGACATAAGATATCCATCACTGTTCTTTATTCACAATACATGTTGGGAATCAATAGATTTCATTCTCCGAGTTGACAGATAAGGTTTACTCAATTTGGGGGTTGGATCAGGGCACTCGAAGGCTTAGAGATGATGACGACTTAGATACAATGTTGTAGTCATTGGTGGAAGGTGGATCTCAAGCAAATCTAGTCCAAATGAATGTTAAACTTATTCAAACCCTTCATGAACAATCATCTCATACAAATCTGACCTCCACAATGATTCTTCATCTTTCACCTATCTGGCATCCATTACCATCTTATACAACTAAGTTTGTGCCATAACCATACATATCTATGCTTTTGATGCCTCAAAATGGCATACCAAAACATCGAATGAAAATCTTGAATTCAACTATTCATATCTTTCACAAGTGATAGAGACACAACCATTTACCTATTGTTACCCTCAATACTCATCCATGAGCAGTAATTCACATTAATCCATGTTAGGAGCAAGCAATGAAGTACCACCTCAACAACACGTCAAAGAGTAGGAGGCCGTCATTCTACCTTTTGTTGCCTTTGACCCCTCAGGCATAAATGGGCCTACAATGGGGAATTTAGCAAGACCAATATCTAATGACGACGGTCCAAGGTATGATTCTGAAAGTGCACATGACAACATTGATTCTGATGTTGATGATCGTCATGATATTAAAGAGGATAACCCATCAATATTTAAACACAACATGTCAAATTGTTCTCAAAGGAATTTGTCTGAGACTTCTTTTAGCAAGTTTCAACATTACACATCTTTTKCATCCTTTCAGGATACAGGATCAGGAGAACAAATTGTTCATGGAGATGACAACAATGTCCCTCACATTAATGCATGGTTTGAGTCTAGTCATGACTTGTGGTTGCATATGAGATTCAAAGACAAGAAACAAGCAATCAATGCTATGATAAAGTGGACTATTAAAGTCGGGTGAGAGTTCAAGGTACTAAAAAGTAAGAAGAAAGAATGGACAACAATGTGTAAGAATTTAACAGAAATAAGTCCATGTTCTTGGTATATTCGCATTATTGAAAAATCCACTCATGATTAATGGGAGGTTACAATGTTCCAAACCAGGACACACAAATGTCTTGTCACATTATGAACAATAATAACAGAAAATATCAAATAGGTATATCTTGTTACAATAATTGCATATTCATTGTTAATTGTTATCAAACAGGTAATTCTAACTATCATTTTATTATATTTTCATTAAGTACATTACTCAAAACATCACACATTTGATTTTTGATGATCCCCGAGACATATGTGAGTATTATAGTGATTGAAGTTAAAAAATTGTTCTAATAAAAAGCAGCAAGGAAACAACAGTCAAACTTGTGCACGGTGATTGGGTTTCCAATTTTGCAATTTTTCCTTGTTATATGCTTACCTTGCAAAACACCAATTTGAAAACTATTGTTAAGTGGAAACATCATGAAAGCAGTACATAATCGGTCAAAGTATTCATGTTCATGTTTTGGGCATTTAGGGATTCCATAGAATGTTTTAGTTATTGTGCTAGTCATGTCTATCGATGCCGTGCATTTGAGGGGTGTTTACCATGGAAAAATTCTAATTGCTAATACTTAGGATTTAAATAATTATGTTTACACACTTTCTTTTGCCATTGTTGATGAGGAGTCCACCAAGAGTTGGAGATGGTTCCTAAAACTACTTTGCTATCATGTGGTAAAGGACCGAGTAGTTTGCTTGATATCGGAAAGACGCAAGGGCATTTTGAACATCATTAGTAGGCAACAGGAATGGCAATCTCCGATGACAGTCCATCGATATTGTTTGTGTCATGTTTGTTGTAACTTCGACATTTCCTTCAAGTACAGTTTTGTTAAAGAAACTAATGTACAAGGTAAGTATTCAAACAAAAGGGACCAAATTTCTGGTAGTAATGGAAGAGATCAAGAGGCATAATGTTGATGCATACAATTAGTCGATGAATATCAATTTAGAGAATTGGACTTTATCACATGATGCTAACTTCAGGTATGGCTGCATGACAACTAACTTATCTAAATCTCTAAACAATGTTTTGAATAAAACACCTGCATTGCCAATCAAGGTCTTGGTTGGCGTCTTTTTGATGAACCTTGTGCGATATTGTAATGATCATAGAGAAGAGTCTGCTCATTGTGGAGATCTATTTCCCTCGAGAATATGAAAGATTTACACTAATAATAAATCAGAGGCCCGTGGGCATAAAATCACCCCATACAATTTGCAAGTTGGGATATTCAGTGTCACCTCTCAAATAAGATAAGGTAGTAGGGGTAACAATACATATACACTCCATATGTAAGAGAAAATGTGTTGTCAAAATTGGAGTATGTATGGAATGCCATGTTCCCATAGATTTGCTATCGGTCGCAAAACAGGTTGGGATCCTTCAAGACTTGTCCTTGACATGTATTCCATTGATAATGATAGAAACACATTCCGTTGTGACTTCTATTTGGTCGAAAGTGAGGTAAGTTATCTGCCTACACTATTCATTCTTGAGCATTGCAAATTATATATGAAGGATAATCATTTGGGCTGTAAGCGTACAACTAAGGATTCGTGAAAAAATGGATTTTTGAAGTCTCGATTCTACCCCTAGATGTAGAAATTGTCATCAACCTGGTCATAATAGAATATATTGTATGAATCATGGGTTTGCGGGAGTGTCAACTTCAAGATAAGTTTAGAATCATATTTATGTTTGTATTTGTATTTGACACTTTATAAATTTGTATTTCTTGTTTGAAACCTAAAATGTCTTAATAGTTATATTTTTTATACTTGTATTTTGCATTAGACGAACATTTTAGGTGATCGAATCTCTTGTCCTTTTTAATGAATGAAAATATGAGATGGTGTGCTCATTTTGAGTAGTAAAATAAGGTGTTTGTTGCTCTATTAACATTTAATTTGGAAAATATGAATTTGTATACCGCATTAACT
Organism: Rhazya stricta; assembly: GCA_001752375.1. Lineage (NCBI taxonomy): Eukaryota > Viridiplantae > Streptophyta > Magnoliopsida > Gentianales > Apocynaceae > Rhazya > Rhazya stricta. Next base: position 72,469 of record MEJB01000664.1, read on the forward strand.
AAATGTGTCGTAGTTAATGCAATCATCTTCTGTTTTAAGGGTGTTTCTGAAATAGGTCACATTTAGATAATATGACCTTGATTGTATGTCGCATTAGAAGATTGGAAATATGGTTGCCTTATTTGAAATTACGAAAAAATGAAAGTGGGAGAAAATTGATGGTGATATATGTCACAATTTGAAAATGCGATCCCTTTTTGACAAGCCGCATTTGCCATTGTTTGCGCTACCTAGAACAGGGAAAAAAAAAAAACCCTATAATACATACTGCTTGTGTTTTTCTTCATTTTTTTAAAATATAAAAAACTTTCAATATGTTCTCTTTATTATTTTTAAAATATTTCAAAGCACCAAAAATGCATTCTCTATCATGTTTTTTGAAATTGCATTTTCTAAAACATTAAAAAAAAATTGTACGGACTAACTAAAAACAATCAAAATGTGTTTTTGAACATTTTCRAGCAAAATGTTCTCCTACAACCAAAACACGGAAATCATATTTTCTATTTTTTTCTCTTTAGTAATCATCCAATAAACTTCTAATTACTTATAKGACATTCAATTTTTGTGTTTAATTTAAATTTTAAAAATATTATGATATTGACTAAGGGTGCGTTAGGGATTGCTTTTCTCAACCCAAAAAGCTGCTTTTGGGCCAAAACTAGCTATCAATGTGTTTGATAAACCTCATTGTTGTGAGGAAAAGTTATCAAGGTATTTGGTAAACCTCAACTGCTCTGGGAAAAGCTGTAAAGGTATTTGGTAAATCTCAACTGTTGTATGAAAAAGTGCTTTTAGCTGTTTTGAAAGAAAGCTAGAAAACCTCACATCACAACACTTTCCCTAAGAGCAATCCCAAGCTGGCCCTAATAGTACTTAAAATTTTAATTTTCAAAATCATCAAAATATTTTTCTTCTAAATTCTAAACTGAACGTATTTTTCACTTTCTCTTTTTCAAAAATAATTTTCAAAAATGGAAAATYGAACCCATTTTAGGCAAATTTGAAAAGTTAATCACTCAAAACAAAAAATTGAAAATGTTTTTCAAAATGAAAATTGAAAACTAAAATGCAAACTAAACGTGCAATCTTTTCATAACTTGTTTTTGGAGGATGAATTCAACCTTAATATTGCAACATGTGTTTTTTTAATGTTTTATAGGATTATCTCAAAATGGTCCTTGAAATTGACATATATTCTCAATTAAGGAACCTCATTTTTTAATTTTTTCAATTAAGGATCTAAACTTGTCAAAATATCTCATTTTGGTCCTTTTGTCACTTTATTAACATCCACCCTAAAGAAGTCAAACAGTTAAAGTTTTATATCGAAAAAGGAATTTTTTGTAMGATCGAAAACTATAAACTCACTCTTGCTTTCCAAAACCTAAACCTCTATTTCCTCACTCCCTATTACCCACTGATTAATCAACTTCCAATGCATCTGATGTTAAACAGGGACATGAGAGAGAAAAGAGAGATTTGAATTTCAGATGGAAAACAGAGGAAAATTGATGATCAAAGCACAAATTTAACCTTTCCAATCTGAGCCTCAAGCAAAATAAGGATCTTCATGGCTTGGGTTCTAAGAGATGTGACTTTACTCCGGACCCAGAACTGAACAAGCCCATATACGGTATGTTTACTAGTTTTTGAAAAAAAAATTATGCAATAAAATGAAATATCTTCACCTATTTGAAGTTTTGTTTTGTTTTATAGAAATGATAGGCATGTTTGTTGCCTAATACTTAACATATTTTATAGCTCTGTTTTAGTATTTTAGATGGGCTTGTGTGCCTTAGCGTGAAAAGCTAAAATTTGAAAAACTATTGTTTTCTCTTATTTCTTTTGTACTACTGTTCTGATTATTTGAGGGTTACTACTGAATTTACTAATTAAATTTTAACAGCTAACATGTAATCTTTTCTACTACAAAGTAAAATAAATTCCCATGAATAAATACTACAGAAGTAAAATAAATTTCAATCCTAGAAAGTAGAAATCAGCAAAAGCCAATCGAAATTGAAAAGTGACTATTCCTTTTAGATTTTGAACCTTTCCCTTGTCACATATACTCAATAGTCAACAGGTTAAGGTAAATTTGATTTATCTTAGCTAATTTCTTGATCGATTAACCATAATTAAAAAATATATAATAAATCTAAATAGGGAATACAACCATTGATGTAGTTCTACTTAAAATGACTACATCTATAGGACCACGTCCAGATGTTGAATCAAATCCAGCAAAACAACCAAGTAGAAAAAGTCTTAAACATTAAGAATTCAAATAAAGAAAATACTTCCTTCTATATGAATCTTGCAGCCTTTGTGAGTTGTTGAGAATTCTTCAACGTTGATGCTTAATCCTCGATCAAGACTTCTTGGAGAAAATTCTTTCAACAACTTTCTTGAAATTCTTGATGAGCGAATTCGCTGTTGATGGTTTGACGAGCAGCCAACTCAAGAGTAGGATTCTAAGCACAATCAAAGGAACATGAACAGTTAAGTAAATTACTCAATTTACTTACACAAAGTGCACACATTTTCTTCTGCAATTTTACTCACGCTAAGTTCTCAAAGAAATACAAACTTCAATATTTTTAGCTAATTAAATAAGCATAATTTAGGATTTTGACTTTGAGTTTGATTAGGATTCCTAATTTTACTATAAAACTTCCTAATCCATATCATGTAGAATATGTGAGGCCCACACACTCCTAGGTAAGATTGGGATAAATGTGTGCCGTCACTTGTCTCTCTACGGTCGATAACGCCCAATAAAATCAATAAAAATTATATAAACCAACCACAAGATTAATATACATTTGACTGGGCAGTAAAACCAACACTTAGTACATACAATGAAGAACAATCGCCTAACATGATGTACAGTCCAAAGAAAACATAATCTATTAAAATTTTTGAAAAAAGTCTCCTTGAGTTCCTTGATACACACCCAACTTCGTCTAATAATCAAAACCTGTCACTAAAATATGTGAGAGAAAAGAAATGAGTTAGGCCCAGTAAGTTCTAAGTGAGTGCACAGTGTTGGTCGTGAATAATAGTTTCATGATGTATGCAATTTTGCAATAACCCTTGGATGCTGTAAAGTCAAGAAATTCATTTATGCATAACAATTGCAAAATATCCAAAAATCGTTAAGGAAAATAAAAACAAAAGAAAAATATGAAAACCGAACAAATCCCTTACTAGGCAAGTATAATAATACATATCACCCTAACATGGTATGACTGGATTCTCAATTGGAGATAAAAGGAAAAAGAAGAAGAAGAAGAAAAAGATAAGGAAGAAGTAAATGAAAGAGTTAACCATGGTAAGACAGAGAGACTAGATGTAGAAGTCTTAGAAAGTAGTCAAATTCAAATTGGATTTCATTGATACTTGTAAAGAGAAAATAATAACACTTGGTCACTAGGTTCTCTTCTTATCAATATCTTGGATCACAATGCTAAAATTCTACACTCCCTTGGTCATGTTGGACATTTTATGCATGCATGTGAAGTGGCCAAAGTTCCACATGCATTGATTTATTGAATGAAGATATTATGATAAATTTTTGTCAAGGTTAGGTTTTTGTTGTTGGACTACGACTTACCCTATTATTGTCCGGATTCATTCCACAACAGTGTCCATATGACCTACGATACAACTCTAAATGTCTTTAAAATTAAATAAGAGAGTGTAGATAAATACTCCATACTTGGTGTTATCGATTGTTGAGAAACATGGATGACATGTTTTCATCCCGGTCTTACTTTGGGGTGTGCAGACCGTCACAGAATACATGTTAGATTAGGATACATRCTGTAAAACCAACTCTAACCAATCTTATTAAAACATTAAAGATTCACTAAAACACTCAAATATATTTGCATATATCAAGTTTCATATCAATATCAACGTATATATAATTCATGTATGGGTGTTTAGACAATTGTTTTAGTTGTGTGCACATTAAAGTTAGAATAAATTTTATCATTGACTATTAATATTCTTATAATCTCCCCCATTTTTGGCTTGTATATGGACAAAGCGTTCACTTGCATATCTGCCAAAAATTTAAATAGTCCAACAACATTAATACTAGCAGACAACTAAATCACTTGGTTTCAATAACAACATAATCATTTCATATAGCCAAGCATCCACAATTTAGGCAACAAAAGCATCCTACCATGATGAGGACTCTGTGTCTGTTTGTTGAGAGGCAACAATGGTGGCTTTGTGAGCAAAATTGATAGAGAGACTTCGATGTGTTTTTCATTTTTCACGAAGAGAGAGAGAAACGATCTAAAAGAAAGGCAATAGAGGAGAGGGTAGGTGAAAATATCTTGTTAAAATTGGTAGAATGAGAAATAACTATCTTTAGTATTAGTATTATTTCTACTTCATTAATCGTGCAACTTGCAAAATAGTGTGACTTCATTTATAAAGTAACATTTAAAGTACATGAAAAGGAGAAGCGTGGCGAACTAAGGTAACTGAAAGAAGAGGAACTAAATTTTCTAATGATGTGTAGTTAACAAATTTAGCAAATTTATAAATATTTTCATTTTTTTGTTTCTTTAAATTATTTAGGAATAAATAATTATTTAGAAGCCAAGGTGGTTTATTTATATTTTGCAAAATAACATATTCAAATAACACAACATTCCAGAGGAGGGATGATGTGTCAGAAAATTTATGTACAATTTTATATGAATAGTCATGTTTTTCAATAAGAAAAACATAATAAGTTAAATAGTAAGCACCTGTTTATATTGTTCATGACCAAATTTAACAACGACGAGGGAGAGAATGGAATTTCAAGTAAAAAATCAGTGGGTTACTAACAATAAATAGACATAATAGCGAGGGAGAATAATAACGATAATCGGGAAGAAAAGAGAGAAGAAATTATAAGGTAAGTTTTGTCTCGTAGTAAAAAAGTTTTTGAACTTTTATGTATGAGGATATCTACTGAKAAAAGTTAATCTAATATCTTAACTCTGAGAATTTATAAAATGACTAGATATTAAGATATTTCAAATCATATGATGAAACACACTTAATAGAATAAGCTTTGAATTAGTGTAGGGTTTAATTGTTCAATTGCCCCAAAAAAGGGGAAAATTTTTCTTACTCCCACATCCAATGATTTCAATGACAAGTTAGCTAGATGATTTAGACAAAAAACATATGGTTGCCAAACCAGAAGCGTTAGATGTGTAACAATTAAAACAAATTTACACAATCAGAAAAATTAACGACACAAAGAAAAATAGTACAAAAATATGTACAATATAGATGGAAAAAGTCATTGTTGGTGATCTACAATAAGTTCAACCACATAAACTTTGGGCATAAGCAATTGAGGGCCGGAAAAGAAAAGTTCAACCACTTCATTTTACATCAATTAAACAAACTGAAAAATTCATACAAAAACACATAAGTATATACAAAAACATTTGACAAATATATAAAAGTACGTGCCTTGTTAACTAGATGTATGTCTAAGTATATTTATACAAAAACATGATCTACCATCTTGTGGTTTTTGCTAAATTGGGCCTCGTTCACTAGTCCACGATAGATGTTCTTGTAGTAGTTCAGTTGGTTTGTTCTGTTGCGGTTTAACAATTGGCCACCTTGAACTTGTCGCTTGGTTGCCACAATCATTGTGCTATGATTTCTTGCAACCTTGGCGGTATTGCTGCCGCTATTGCGAATCTTGTTCATAACTTTCTGAAGATTTGATGAACAACTTTGGGAAGGCATTGTTTATGCTTTTTTTGGGGACGGGTGGATTTCCTCTTACTTACATTGTTTTCTCTACTGCTGAATTTCTATTACGTTATGAAAATAACAAACTATCGGCCTATTGAGGACTTCGCGTCTGTGTGTTGAGAGGCAACAATGGTGGCTTTGTGAGGAAAATTGACCAAGAGACATGGAAGTGTTATTCATTTTACACGAAGAGAGAACAATAGAGGAGAGCGTAGATGAAAATCTCTTTTTAGATTTGATAAACTGACAATATTTAMCTGTGTTTAGTAGTAGTATAATTTTTACTTCAACAATTGTGTAATAAGCAAAATAGTGTGACTTCATTTATAAAAGTCACAATTAAAAAACATCAAAACAAGAAGCATGGCAAATTAAGGCTGATGAGTAATTGGAAAACGAGGTTCTAAATTTTTATAACTATGTATTTAGTTAATTTTCTACTTTTAGAATGTTTATTTCATTTATATTGTCATAATAATATAACTGCACATGATATGCACTCTAAGGAAACATCATATAATCTTATTTATGTAGTAATACACTAGGGGAGTTATTAAATCTTGACTATAGCAAAAGAGAGAAAGAAAAAGAAATGAATAACTTATCCCCCTTATTTGATAAAATTGGTTTTTAACATCAAAATCTAAACATCGAAATCCAATAAGTAACTAAGTTTTAATTGTGAAAATCACTTTCTAATATATGAATCTGAAGAGCGTTTGGTAACCAATCTAACAAAACTACAAGTATTTTCATTTTTTCCTAACAAATTGTACACTGGGCGAGTTAAATCTTTACTAAAGTGAAAAACAAAATGAAAAAGAAAAGAATCACTGATCCAATTGTAGCCTAGGGCCTCATTTGGTAAAATTGATGTTTTAACATTGAAATGTGAACATTGATGCTCAATAAGTAGCTAAATTTTTAATAGTGAAAAATTCACTTTGTAATATATGAATCTGAAGAGCCTTTGATAACTAATTTAACTAAACTAAAAATATTTTCATTTTATTCTAATAAATTGTACATATCTTGAAACATTAGCTAAATTATATTAGAACCCAAGATGGTTAATTTTCATTTAACAAAAGAAAATTTCCAAATAAACTTACAACCCAGAGAAGGGATGATATGTTAGAAAATTTGCATAGAATTTTATATGATTAGATGTGTGTCAATATGAAATATATAATAAGTTAAATGGTAAGTACCGATTTATATAAGATAACCAAATGTAGCAAACATGAAGATGAGGGAGAGATTGAACCATCAAGTAAAAGATCAAGTGGATCACTAGAAATTAATAGAAATAAGAGTGAGAGAGAATAATGACTATATAATCGAGAAGAAAAGAGGAGAAAAGCTTATAAGGTTGTTGACACCTAAAAATAGTCGATGTCAAAGGTTGAGGAAAGAGCAACGACTGGCTCGATGAAGTGACCTCAAGAAGTTATACAACTGATAATTAAATGACCAAAAACATAGGAGGAAGGAAAAACCACAAATCAGTCTACGGGCAAGGAGGAGAAACAGCCGAAGTGACAGAAGAGATAGAAGCAAGGGACGAATGGGTGCTGAATGGGACAAAACTATATAACTAAGAATCCAGGACACTATTTTCCTACCAATCAAAGAAGGAGGACGTGGTCTGAGAAAGACGCGCAAAAGGTGGAAAACGGGTTAGTTTTCTCAGCTTCCTTCGGTCCTAAGCTGGCAATAATATCTTGACCAAGTGTAAATAATAAAAGATGAAAGGAACAAATGACACACTTATCAATCTAGAAATCTATCTTGATATTTATATCTTTAAGTAATGTTTTTAGTAATATTTTGCTAGTTTTACGAGTAATTTCTTGGTTCTCTCTAGCTTTTTAACTGTGTTGCTAGGTACTATTATGATTTTCTGCAATGCCTTATGATATTTGAGGTTTTTCTTTTGTTATTTCTTAAGTCATTTTTCCTCTTTAATATGCTTTTTTTACAGTTTTTATTAGTATAATCCGTTAAACTGCTTTAATTTAATAGGTTTCTTACTTGCTTTACCTAACTGTAGTTCCCTTTAGCTTTAGCTGAGTTGTTGCTTTACTGAAGTTCCATTCGTTTATCTATTTTAAAGTTTGTCAATTTGCTTTGTTACAACACAACACAAGTTTTTTTTTTTTTTTTTTTCAGCTGTGTTTAGGTGATTCTAGAGTTTCTTAAAAGCTTTCTTTTGTCAGTTCTACCAAATCTCTTAGCTAAAGTTAGCTTTTTCCTAGTCTTTGTTTTAATTGTTTATGATTTTTTAGTTGTTTCAGGCAGCTGCATATCATCTTAGGTACATCTATTTTTTTTTCCATTTTTACTTGCATATTTTTGTTCGCAATTTTGTTTTCACATCCTTAGCCAATATCCAAAATTCAACTATATATTGTTAGCTATTTGACTTCCACACTTTGTCGAGGGTTTACGTAAGCCAACTTAAGAACCCTACATACAAAAAGAAGCTGTTACAGATTTGATGAGCCGATCAATAGGCTAGCTAGTCAAAACTCAGGTTTCGTTATGTTAAAAAGCTTAGCTCGCCATGACCAACATAGTTGATTCGACTAGGCAAATTTTAGCATACCAACACAAGTGGCACGCCTGGTGGGACCTGTTAAGTGTGCATGATATTATGCTTTAGTCACAAGATTATGGCTGGAGATCAAGTTAGCCCTCTTTGGATTAAAGAGATGTCTACGAGTGATATGCCGAAGTTCAGTTTTGCAAGTGCTATCCGGCAGACATTAAAAAAACAGGGTGCTCCATAAGAAGCAAAACCTAGGCAACAAGACCATAGACATTGACTAATCCTTTTGATGAGCAGGTGATTCCTACCTTTTTGTTAGCTATTAAGTTCACCATGGAACAATGCACATGTGTGTTAATGCAAAACCTAATTTAACAATTCTTCATTATCTTTAGACCAATATGCAAAATGAAATCCAAGTGTTGACACAACGTGGAGGTCGAGTACTCTACTCTAGCCCAGTCGGTTTATCATTCCTTTTCGATCACGACTCCTTTCACGAAATACCTAGAAGCTATAGAATATTGGGCACAATCCCTACCACAGTTTYCCTCGGGACCGATTTCAATGGCTTGGAGGACCACCTCTTAGCTGATGGGTCATATGCCATTTGTATGGCAACCCTGCGGGGTAGCTGTCCACCTTCACTTTCCTGAAGACTATAAACCTTCTCCGCCCCAAATTTCAAACTATCCCGGTTAACTAGGATAGTACTATCACTATCTAGCTAGGGGATAGGATTATGGTGTCCAATGTATATTTGGAAAAGCTCAAACCAACCCTGCCTAACATATGACACCGAATTGGGAAAACCAATCACCCCATTCATAGGAGTGGATATTCATCCTGAGAGGATTTATCAAGAGAGATACTCTCAGGTCAACCGTGTTCTTCGAGATAGGAGACAACTACCTCTTCACCTTGGTTTCCAACTAGCAAATTTTTTGGTTCAAACTATACCACCAATCAATGCCAACAGAATTGCTGACATATAGTTTAACCAGGATAGTACTATCACCATCTAGTTCAGCCTAAACATCATTGGCAATTAGACTGATTTATAGAAAGCTGTATCCAGAGTGCATAGACCATGTAGCTAATATAGTCACATTTTACATTATGTATATCTTTTACTTAAGTATTTTGTTGTYAAGTTTCCTATACAATTTACCTTGTGTTACACTAATTTTGGTCTAAAATGATTAATAGCAGGRTTTTCATCTTATATACAAGAAAARGGGGTAACAATTGTTTTTAGAAGAGCTTAAAGAGGTCAATCAATGAATTTAGAGGAGTTTGGGGTCAAAACTCTTCAGAAGTTGAAAATTATGAAAAATCAACTAAGTCTAGAAAAAATCCTATCAAGCATCAGTTTGGGCTTGAACCGGCACTAGTTTGGAGTCTAAATTCATGCTTTATTTTCTAGAACCAAACCAGCACTGATTTGGACTAGATCAGGTGCCAGATTAGCTTTTTCAACCTCAAAGTGGCCCCTCTTTGAGACAAATTAGGCGCCGGTCAGACTATTTTTACGGTTGTTTGTATTCTCCTATAAATGGTGCATCTCATGACTGATTTTAGAAACTTTTGGTGGCTTGAAACATCACCTTTTTCATAGTTTTGGAGTATTAATAAGATGAAATTGGAGGAAGCCATTGGAAAGCTTGAAGACTTGTATTCAGCCAAAATTGCTTAAGGATTTGTTCATTAAATCAGTTCTTTATTCTCTAATCTTTGGTTGTAAAATGTTTATTATACTTTCTATGGTGGATCCCATGAGTTTCTTAGGCTAAACGTTTTGTGTTGGTTAGGGTTATTTAAGAAGATGATTTCTTTGTTATGTATTAAACTCTATTGTGCATTTATTATTGATTCATAATCTAGTTGAGTTGTTTATTGTCATCGTAGATTTATTAATACTTTTTGTGAATTAGCCACATATAAATCAATTTCGCAATCAATTCGGGAGGAATGGGGGGGGGGGGACTAATTAATTAGGACTTAGGCAATGATGTCCATTAGTATTGAGCCGACTACGGATAGAATCGATTCCTTTTGGATGGTTTCCAATAATAATTAACTGTGGTTAGCGAAATTGGGAAATTCCTTAGTTCATTAATGCAATTTTGATTAATCTAATTCAAATAGGGATATGACTTTAGTTAATTGGAATTAGGGGTTTTATGCAAAGGGATTGGTTAAAACCTAAATCAAGAAATTCTACCATTAACAACTAATTACATTTGGGAATTAGGGTAATTAAGGTGCGAGTAACTTAGATCATTATAGGAATGATTCGAATCAATTCCCTAATTAACCTCTTTTATCACATCATTCTAGTTTTAGTTCATTTCAATCACTTTCGATAAGTCTAAATTAGGGAATCAGTAATTTTGGTACTTGATTAGAAATCCTTGTGGGATCAACATTAACTCACTTCTTATACACTATTTGTCACTAGTATACTTGCTAGGATTATAATGCATTGAGTTTGTGGGCATCAAGTTTTTTTGGCATCGTTGCTTTGGGATGTTTTATTGACATTATATAAATTTTGAATTGCCTTGAGATTAGACCATTTTCTTTATTTATTTTTTTATTTGTTCTTATTTGTTGGGTACTTTGATTTGCATTATGTGTTTTCCTTGTCTTGATGCATACTAGATCTTTGACATTCTTTTAGAGATAAATACCAAGGATTTTGATACTATTCTTAGAGATAATAGGAAACGCATTAGAGAGGAAAAGACCGAGGTAGAAGAAAGTGTAATTATTGATTTGGGGAAAAATAGTCAAACCAAGGAGGAGTTAGAGTTTGATAAGTCTAAGAATATGGATAATCAAGGGAATGAGGAGAGGTTAAAACCCTTAAAGATTATGCCATTCCAACGGTGAAAGGGGCTCATCTCACCATCACTAGACCTAGAGTAGCTGTGAACAACTTTGAGATCAAACCCATGGTTATTCAAATGATGAAACAAAGTGTGCAATTCTATGGTTTATCTAGTGAGGATACTAATGTTCACATCTCTAACTTCTTAGAGCTTTGTGATACTTTCAAGCAGAATGGTGCTATTGGTTATGCAATTAGGATAAGACTCTTCCCCTTCACACTTAAGGATAAATCCAAATCTCAGCTAAACTTTCTCCTATCCGGTTCCATCACTACATTGGAATAATTAGAATCCATCTTCCTCCATAAGTACTTCCCACCTTCCAAACTATATAGTTTAGGAATGATATCAGAAATTTTGTTCAAGATAGTGGGGAGTCATTGAGTGAGGCTTGGGAGAGATTCAAAGATTATTCGAGAAGATGTCCTCACCATCCTTTCCTTTATGGATGCAAATGCAAGTCTTCGACAATGGGATGAGTGGGACTTCTTGATCTAAGATAGATGCCGCTAGTGGGGGAAGTATAATGAGGAAACCACCTAAAAAGTCTTAGGAGTTGTTTGAAGAGATGGCCTTGGCGGGTTTCCAATTAATGAGAGGAATAACAGTGCTAGGAGAAGTGTGTGATGAAATTTGATGCCACACAAACCATTCTCTTCTAGTTAGCTCTCATTTCAAAAAATTTGGGTATAGGAGGTAGAATCACTTATTACCATTGTAGGGGTACTCATGAGAGTATTAATTTTCTACAAAACCACTACCCTAACCCAAATTTTCCTCCAATCTCCCCAAGAAGGTGTCCACCATGTAGGCCCTAGTACTAGACCTAACAATGCCTACTCAAATACCTACAACCCTGGGTGGAGGAATCACTTTAACTTGGAACCCAAATGTAAACTCTAGTTCTAATGCCAATATTCAATCCCGGGTTTCCCTCCTCAAGATAAGATTTCCAATTTAGAAGCCTTGGTTGGTAAATTCATCACTAGTGTGGAAACTAGGTTTCATAACCAAGACGTTTCCATTAAGAATCTTGAGAATCAAGTAGGGCAATTGGCCAATATTCTTAGTCAACGAGTTCAAGGCTCTTACCTAGTAACACCGGAATCAATCCCAAGGAGTGTAATGCCATATCTTTAAGAAGTGGGAGAGTGATACAGGATCCTATGGGTGATTTATGAAGTCTTTCAAAAGAAAAGGAACCCTCAAAGGTTAATGATTTAGGTGAGATGGTTAAGGAACCTAGTGTTGCAATTAAAATTGATAAAGATAAGGGGTGAATGGATAGGTGAGGAAATAGATTACAAATCTTTACCTTTTCCCCTAGTTGGCGAGCCTTCTAAGGAGAATCATCAATTTATGAAGTTTTTGGAGAGATTGAAAAAAGTGAGATAAATCTTCCTTTTGTTGAGGCAATTTCTCAAATGCCAAAATATGCAAAATTCTCGAAGGACATTTTTTCTAATGAAAGGAAATTGCTTGATTTTGAAATTATTTTCTTGAGTTAGGGATGCTTCGCCATTTTTCAAAATAAACTCCCACCTAAGCTTAATGATTCGGGAAAGTTCATTACTCCTTGTGATATAGGTGAGTTACATTTTGGTAATGTGATTTGTGATCTTAGGGTTAGCATAAATTTGATGCCTTCATCTATTCTTCGACGTTTGGGGTTAGGAGATGTTAAACCTAYAAACGTGATCCTCCAATTAACCGATAGGTCTATTTGGTACCCTATAGGGGTAGTGGAGGATTTACTGGTCAAGGTTGATAAATTCATCTTCCCGGTAGATTTTTTTGGTATTTGATATGGAAAATGATCATGCGATGCCTTTATTGTTTGGGAGACCTTTCCTAGCAACCAGAAAAAAATTAATTGATATGGAAAAGGGTGAGCTAACCTTAAGACTTGGGGATGAGTGTGCCACTTTGAAGATGCCAAAACACCCTTACCAAGATCTAACCAAAGCTGTCCAATTCCTTGAAGCTTAGCATGTAGAGCACGCAGAGGGTTTGCATTTGTAGAATTTGAACAAAAAGGATATAAACCTAAACCTAGTATTGAAAGCCTTCCTTTAGATTTTAAGGATAAGATACAAAGGATTAGGAAGTCTAGAAGAAAGAGGAAAAAGTTGGGGGTTGATGAAAGGAGTTAAGGGGTTAAATTGTTGAGAAAAATGTGAAAGAAAATGGGTTCTTTAGAGGTGAAAGCATGTACCTCATATTCTCTTGAGAAAAATGTCTTATGTATCTTCAAAATGAAGATTGATAAAGAAAAATAAATAGAAAAGAGAAAGAAGATGTGGAAACAAAAGATATTATGCCTTATGGTAGTTACTGATAAACAATTTTGGAAGGAAGATATGGTGTAAAATTTTGAAATAAGAAGAGTTATAAGGTTTCGTTGTTGATTATTGCAACAGTTCCTTATTCTTGTTGTTTTCCTTGTCCTTCATTTGTCTTACCTATACATTAGCCATACATTACAAGCTTAAAAGTCCTACATGGCCTTTGTTTATTTTGGTTATATTGATTAGTGGAGAAGTGGTGATGATTACAAACTTATAGGGTGGATTTCCATTTCTTTACACTTTTAGTGTTGGTGAAGTATTCATCATTCCTTAAATGTTTGCCAAGCCTTTACTAGACACTTGATTTTGGCTATTCTCATTCACTCACTTTTCCAAATGGATGGATCTTAATAACACTTCAATTCTCTTGTTATCTAATGGAATTTTGGATATGCTATTGACTTGAACATGTAAATAACTCTATCTTCTTGTTCTTTGGTTGATTGGAYGGACATTCTAGATTGTTTACCTTATCRCCATGTTTTGTTCAAGGATGAACAAAAGGCCAAGTAGGGGGTACTTGATATAGTCCCATTTTACATTATGTATATCCTTTACTTAAGTCACTTCTTCCTAAGTTTCCTATATTATTTACCTTGTATTGCACTAATTTTGGTTTGAAATGATTAATTTTAGGGTTTTCATCTTAAATAGAAGAAATTAGGCAAAAATTAATTGTAGAAGTGCTTAAAGAAGTTAAATGACAAATTTAGAGGAGTTTAGGGTCAAAACCCGATTTCCAGAAGCTAAAAATCATGAAAAAATTGACTATGTCCAGAAGAAATCGTATTAGGCACCAGATTGGGCTTGAACCGGCACCAATTTGAAGCCTAAATTCATGCACTACTTTCAAGAACCAAACGATACTGGTTTTGACCAGATCAAGCACTGGTTTGGCTTTTTTGGCCTCAAATCGATGCCGGTTTGAGCCAAATCAAGCACTAGTCAGACCATTTTAGGGATTTTTGTGTTCTCCTATAAATAATGCGTTTTATGGTCGATTTTGGAGACTTTTGGTGGCTTGAAACACTACTTTTTTCATATTTTTAGAGTAGTTTTAATAAGAGGAACTTGGAGGAGGCCATTGGAAAGCTTGAAGACTTGTATTCAACTAAGATTGCTTAAGGATTTGTTCATCAAATTGGTTCTTTTGTCTCTAATCTTTGGTTGTAACATATTTATTGTACTTATTATGGTCGATTTCATGAGTTTCTTGGCTAAACTTTTTATGTTGGTATGGGTTATTTGAGAAGATGATTTCTTTGTAATGGGTTAAACTCTTTGAACATTTACTTTTGATTCCCAATCTAGCTGAGTTGTTTATTGTCATTATGGCTTTCTTAATGCCTTTTGTGGATTAGCCACTTGCAAATCGGTTTCTTAATCAATTCGAAAGGATTGGAGGTGAACTACTTGATTAGTATTTAGGCAATAAAGACCATTAGTATTGAGCCGACTAGGAATAGAATCAGTTCCTTTGGTTGATTTCCAATAGTAATTAAACGTGGTTAGCAAAAATAGGTATTTCTTAGATTATTAACACAATTTCGATTAATCTAATTTACATGGGGATATGACTTAGTTAATTGAAATTAGGGCTTTATGCCAAGGGATTGGGTAAAACCTAAATTAGGAAATTCTACCATTTACAATTAGGTTAGATTTAGGAATTAGAGCAATTAAGGTGCGATTAACTTAGCTCATTATAGGAATGATTCAAATTAATACACTAACCAACCTAATTTATYAGGTTAGATCTTTTTGGATTAGTTAATTGAATTTCATAATCAAACCTTTTAGATTACTTCTTCATTTCTAGTTCTACTCTAATTCAAACACTTTCGATAAGTCTAAATTAGGGAGATTTGGTAATTTTGGTACTTGATTAGAAATCCTTGCGGGATCGACCTTGACTCACTTCAGTATACTTGCTAGAATTAGAATGCATTGAGTTTGTGAGCATCAACAGCCGCTCTCCCCCGGGGCTACAAATCGCCTGAGTTTTCTATCCTATTATGAATGATGACAAAACCATGATAGAGCATAYTGATCATTTCATTGCTCAGTGTGGGGAGCTCGACACTAAAGACTTACTCATTCTCCACATTTTCTAACTGCCCTTAATTGGGAAAGCTTTCATGTGGTATACTAGCCTACTTTTTAACTCCATGTATAGCTGGGCCGGGATGGAGTGCCTATTCCACGAAAGGTTTTTCAGTCAGTACGAGGAGGTCTATAGCAGATTTGGCTATGAAGCAAAAGGCTAATGAAGATGTTGCTAATGTTGCTAATTTCCTGGAGGTATTCAAGCAAACGAGAGGGAAGTGCCTCACTATGCTGCCAGAGACTAGGTATGCTAGAATCGTAATCGGGCGAATGAATCTGCAATTGAAGGAGAAGCTTCATCCTCAGGAATTCTCAGACCTTTCCACAATACTCTCTCATGTCATATGAGCAGAAAAATTTATCAAAGACGAAGATAAGTCCAGAAATGCCAAATTCAGTAGATGACAAGCTATGATTTTAGTCATCCACGACATAGCCGATTGTGAAGAAGACAAACCAGCCAAAATTATGGTAGCCGAGCTAGTAAAAGAGACACCATATACTTGCCTTATGCTGAGGCCAGTAAGATGAAAAGAGGAAGCTAAGCCAAGCAATCAGCCTAGCTACCCCTTTGACATATCTAAGGTAGACCTAAATCTTCGACCAACTGTTGAAAGGCTAGTAGATTAAGCTTTAAGCTAGACAAAAGATACCTTCTCATAGGAGTTGAAAGGCAAGAGGTACTGTAAATGACACAACACTTCTAGTCACGGTACTAATTACTAAATGGTGTTCCAAAATATCATCTAGAAAGCTATTTAGGAAGGTCATTTTTATTTCTCRAATAAGAAGCCTCAAGAATCATTAGTGGATATTGATCCTTTTCCATCAGTCAATGCGAGTGTGATGATAGACTTCAGCTCCTCAAAGCAATGGCAATCAAAGGCTTCCAGTATTCTAAAAGTGCAAAAGTAATTCTACTAATGGAAAATTTGCTAACAACCGATCGTAAAACTTTGAAGCAGCCAATAAAAGTTTCCCAGGATTTTGTCAATCCGACATGGCAAAAGAAAGGTGGTAAGTCTCCGTTTGTTCATTTGGACGACAAGCCATCTGTTTTTAGGATATTGAACTTCCAAGAGGGGGAAAAAAAAAAACACAGCTAATTCCATCTTAAGGATAAGATTGTCACAGTGAAAGTACTAGCCACTTAGATGGAGCCAACTCTAGTTTCACCCTTGTGGCGGACTACAACCTAAAAACGGAGGGAGAAGAGACAGAAAGCTCAGCAAAGTGCTTTGCTGGAAGAATACCTGAGGCAGTTGAAACACTGGTAGTCCAAGGCATTAGTGTTATTAGTCTACTTCCTGCTAAATTAGAAAATGTYAATTGGCAGAGCTCGCTAGCTGTGACATCCTCTCGATAAAAGAAGCCACGACTAAATTAGTCACTTCGATAATCAATATTCTTAGCCAAGCAATGAATGGTCTCCCCGAAGCCAACCAAAGAGATGGTAAATCACTTCAAGCCCTTATATATCAAGGCTCACTTGGATGGTCATCCGGTTAGCTAAGTGTTTGTGGACCAGGGGGAGGGCATTCTCAATGTCATGCTTGCTGCCATCTTGAAGCGTCTGGGTAAGATATCAGTCAATCTCATGAGTATTGATATTTAGATGACTAATTTCAGAGAAGGATCTACAGAAACAGAAGGAGACTGATTATGAGCATCACAGTTGGCTCAAAGACAGCACAATTGCATTTTTCATGGTAGTGTCTAAGCTAGCCTATATATTGCTACTAGGACGAGATTGCATACATGCTGACCAATGCGCGTCATCCACCTTGCATCAGCAGCTTATGGGATGGCGATCAGATGGAGATTGTTCCAACTGATCCCAGTCTGTTCTCAATCGACATCTAGATGAGTGAGGCTATCTTCTACTCTCGAAAGTTTGAGTCATCATGATTTTTTGAGCTATCGTTAGGACACAAGTTCAACCATAGATAGAAGGATGAAGTCAGTTAAACCTAGGCGATCGAAGAACATTATCTTATGGGAGCAACTATCATGAACTTCAATAGGTTGAATGCTTATTCAGGTATCTATTAGAACAGGGGTGGCCAATTTGTTGAAGCCAGAGGATGCAAAACAGACCTTTGAAKCCGAATGAAACCTCAAACAAGCGTCTGAGTTTATACCCCAAGATCCCCTCATAAACATCAATTGGGGAGACCATGAAGAAACCAAGCTAACTCTACTGAGCACCCTATTGGAGGAGAAGGATAGCAAAAGCAATTGATTGGATTGACTAAATAGTATTGGGACTGCTTGCCTAGGATTACCATTAAATGCCCAGTTTGGACTGGAGGGTGGTCAAACATTATCTACCGATTAAGGAAGGATTAAAGTCTCACAAATAGCAGGTTAGGACATTCAATGCAGCTCTTTTCCCAAGGTTCAAGGAGGAAGTGGAATGACTCTTACGGTGCATATTGGTTTRGATAGCTAAATATGCTGAATGGGYGTCAGACATTATGTTGATCATAAAGAAAAATGGACAAGTCAAGCTACGTATTGACTTCATAAATCTAAATCCAGCCACACCTAAAGATGAGTATGCCATGCCCATGGTAGATATGATGGTTGATTCAGCTACATGAAATAGGTTTCTCAAGCTATAACCGAATATTTTTAGCTGAGAATGATATACACAAAATAACCTTTAGATGTCCAGGAGCTATCGATTTGTTTGAATGAGTGGTGATGCCATTCAGATTGAAGAATATAGAAGCTATGTCCCAGAGTTAGACGGAAGAATGTAAGAGCTATGTCCTAGAGTTAGACTGAAGAATGGATGGTATGCCTTCGGAGTATCAGCTAGACATTTTCTCGATTTCTTGGTACATCATAAAAGGATTGAGTTAGACTCCAACAAGGCTAAGGCAATACTAGAAGCAAGACCTCGAGGAAACAAGAATGAGTTATAGAGCCTAATCGGTAAAATAAACTTTCTAAGGCATTTTTTTGGCAAATTTAGGTGGGAAACTTAAAGCTTTTTCATCCTTGGTGAAGTTATGACCAGTCGAGACATTCATATGGGGAGACAGAACAACATGAGGCCTTTGACCAAATCAAACAAAGCTTCAGAAAACCACCCGTTCTAGTCCCAAGTCAAAATGGTAAGCTAATAAAAACTTATAAAACGATTGATAACACTTCAATCGACTTCTTATTAGCTCAAAACGATGATGACAGGATCGAGAGACCTATCTACTACCTCAATTGATCCCTCAATGATGCAGAATCCTAATATTCTCCTCAGTGAGAAATTATGTCTCGCGCTCTTTCATGCCTGTACATATTAGAATACTACCTACCGCCAATGGAAGTCAATGTTATCTACAAGGTAGACCTGGTGCGTTTTCTCTTGAATCGACCCATCTTGCAAGGCTATTGATGATATGGGTGTAGCAAAATTAGTGACTTTCTCTCTGCAATATATGCTTTTAGGGGTTGTTAAAGAGTAAGCTATAACCAACTTCCTAGCTAAGCATCTTGCATTGATATATCTGATCCTTGGGAAGAGGCACAACTTGATGTTGGGATTAAACCTTGGAGGTTGATGTTTGATGGTTCCTGAACCAGCTTGGGGGTAGAGGCTGAAATTACAATTAGAAGCCCATCTAGCCTCAAGTGTAGTTTTATGTTCAAATTAGAAAAAAGGTTACTCCAATAACCAAGTCGAATATAATGCTTTGATTCTGAGGTTGTGATTGTTAGTATCCATGAAAGCGCAGGCCATGCAAATTATAAGAGACTCATAACTAGTCATTTAGTAGTTAGCAGGGGAATACAGGTGTACAAATGCTAATTTGATCTATTTATGCCATAAGACCCAATCTCTGTTGAGGAAGTTTACTAACCTAATACTTATGCACCTACCTAGGGTAGAGAACCAAGAGGCCAATGATTGGCCCAATATGCATCAGGGTACAAAGACATATTCCCAGGGGTTACATTGGCTYACTTGCACCAGCTAATCCTTTGCATCAACAATTACGATGCAGCTGATCGGAGGACAGAAATCACGGCCTACCTAAAGAACCCTTCAGCCAAGGTTAGTAAGCAACTCAGACATAGTGCCCTAATTTATTTAGTTG
>MEJB01000109.1:0-71898 GCA_001752375.1 Rhazya stricta
GTGGCTTATAAATAGATAAATTTTTATTTTCGAACGGAACGACGTAATATTCCCGGGTTAGGACTGTTCCTAAACTGAGGGTGTTACATTTGGTGCTACTGTACTAGCCTTATTCTGGACCAGGATTTGTCTCAGCCGGTCATAATATTTCTATCGACTTTCGACGACTGGCCGATGGCAAGGAAATAACTGGCGATGCGGCAGCAAAACAGAGACCAAAACGACGGCCAATCTGTAAAGTTTAGCTTCTGTTTTTGAGGAGAAATTCGTCGAGCAGAGGGAGTACACCGCGGCAGCTCTGGTTGCGCCGASCGGCGAGGGTCAGCAGCAAGAGGTCGGTTTCGGTAGGGGGAATCAACGAGCAACGGCTGTCGCAACAGAAGGTTTCGGTGGACGCAGATCGCGCGTCTCCTGCGTGACGCGATTAACTCGAGGCAACGGCGAGCAGCGGCTGAAGATGGGTTACGTCGCCACGTATCTCCGAGCAACTGGATCTGATATCAGATCAAATCGTTGCTCCGAAAATTGGGCGCTAACGATAAGTGCTGCGGAAGCGAAAGGAAAGACCATGACGAACAGCATCGGATCAGGTAGAGGGGAAACGGCGGCGGCGGTGGCGGCGGCGGTGGCGGTGGCGGGAGGAAGAAGATGAAGCGTTCTAGGGTTTTTCTTTTTCTTTTCTTCTCTTTTTCTTTCTTTTTATTTTCTTATATATTTTCTTTTCTTTTCTTTTCCCTTATATATTTTGGGCCGTAATCCAAACCCGTCAGGCCTTTCTATCCAAATCTAGCCTAAAATCCATAAATTTAATATAACGGGCTTTCTTTCGATAAAAATTCCAACTTCCGACTAACAAACAAATAGGTCCACGAGTCAAACCTTTAACCAAATGCTAACTCTTATTCGGCACGGATAATATTTTCGCACATATTAAACTAATGATTTAAAAATATTAATCATATATAAAATGTTCAATCCTAATTGACACATAATTTCACAAGATCAACCAAAAATTCATAAAAGTAAAATCCGCGGTGTTACACGCCCAGGGCTATTGCGCGTGCCGTTAGAGCGCACGCTYGAGAATCCAATACCATTCTTGAGACACCTGAATTTTTTGAACTTAAAAGGTGAAAACATTATTAATTAATATTGAAATTTATGACCTATGAAATTATATCCTAAAGTAAAATTATCGGAGAACATGGATTAGGTTTAATACTCGAGCGAAGGAGTTTAAATTGTACCCTTAAAAGGATGTGATAATTGGTAATGTGGGAACTAAGTATGAATTTATAATTGGCAAATGACATCTATTGTAACACCCCCAAATTAGGAACCGTCMTAACCCGAGAATGTTACGTCATTCCATTCGAAAATAATCAACTATCATTTAAAACTCAACATTTGYTCAAAAGAGAAATACAGCGGAAGACTCAGGAATTTAAAACATTCAGAAACAACATTAATCTTATTACATAAATCGATTCGAAAGCCAGTTCTCGGGTATCATAGCTCGCCCACAAGCGACCTCCTCGCCCCATCTGGTTACATATCATCTGAAATAACACATAAGAAATGGAACGAGCTAAAAAGCCCAGCAAGTAACCCCATGCATGAATGCATGAACATGTCCTACATTTCATGAAATTATAAGGTTTTGCCTTTAAATAAAAACTACATTCCAAACATTCCCTTTTCAAAACTCCTTTACAAAACATTCCCTTCAAAATTTATTTATAGTAAAAACTTTCCATTTTTATTCGTTCGTGAGCTCACTAGAGTGTAACGCCTAGCCACTACGCTCTGCAGTGGGCCATAGTTATTTGTAACGTGATTACATTCCTACCGGTAAAATCGCAAAGCGGTTAACATTCAAAAAAAAGGTTTTCTTTCCATTCTTTCATCTCCAAGGGGGTGAACATTCCATTCTTACCTACCCTCCAAGAGGGTAGGGTCAGGCCGTCGGTCCCCCATGCCCCATTTCCCACTCACATCTTTCGTGGCCAGGTTTACACTTCTTCTCGAAAACTTTAACATTTTCAAAACTTCACCTTTTTCCTTTAAAAGTCCATTTCCTAAACCATTCACCTTCTAAGTGTGTGAATGGCTCATTCCAAATGAATGTAGAATTCTAACTACATGCTCATGACATGAAATGCATATAATCTTATACAATATAACATTCAACAAATAGAACAAGATATGAAATATAATAGCATATCACTTGACATAAAAGTGCTACAAGATATAAACACATTAACATTCCACACCATTATACACACATCATCATACAATCCCATACACAACATATTCGAGCAACCAAAACAGTTCAATTACATTCATTCATAACCTTAATGAGATGTGAGGGTTACTTACATAAATCTAAGATTAAATAACAATCACACACATACGTTAATAAGATGAGAGGATTACTTACTCGGAGTCCTTTATGTAAACAGGTTCTTACTTAAGTTGCGAAGTAGACTCCTTCAATYGATCTCAACGTAAGCCCTCGAAATGACCTAGTCGATTACAGAAAGAGGGTCTAATTAGTTCGATAGTCCCAACTTAGGTATTATGGGTTTAATCCAAAAATGTCCTTTATTAATTTATAAATTCATATTTAGTTCTCATATTATCGAATGTCACATTTTTAAGGTTACAATTTAACTCCTTAGCTCTAGTATATACTAATCTATATTCTCTCGTCAATTCACTTTAGGGTATAATTATGTACAAGTCATACAATTTCAATATTAAGTGTTAACGTTTTCACCTTTAAGTTCACGATATTTAAATGTCTCAGCAATGCAATAGGTCCTCGGGCTTACGCTCAAACGGCGCRCGCAACGGCGTCTGGGTGCCTAGGCGTTGGGCGCTGGGTGCCTGATGCTGCTGGGCGCATTGGGCGCCTGCGGGGCGCCTGGTGCTGCTCCATGATTCTGGCCGAAGCTCTACTGGCACTGGGCAAGCTCCGACACTGCTCCGGCAGTCTGGGTATCCAAATGAGCACCGAGCAGGTAACGCTGGTTGCAGGAAATCGATGACCAACAAGCAAGCAAATCGAAGCACTGGCGACTCTGGATTTGGATGAACTTGGCAAGCAGATTGGCCGAGTGCTTCATCCGAGCAGCTATGGGTTTTGATGGACTCGGATCGCGTGCCTCTGGCGTGATGTGACTCGCCGCGACGTGACCAAAAGCGGAGACGAGCAGCAGCCTAAGATGGGCAACACGCAACAGCGAGCTTGGCTGTGCGGGTCGCGTCGCCGCGCTCCTTCAAACGACTATAGATCTGATAGCAGATCTGGTCGTGGCTCCGAGAGTCGAGCGCTGGCGCTGCGTGCTGCGAGCGGCGTCCCTTGAGCACCGGCGTGGAAGGGATGGTACTGGCAGAGATCTTCTGTGCGATGAGCAGCCTGCCGATCGCACACTGCGACGAGCGGCGGGAGGAAGAAGATGAAGGGTTCTTTTAGCGTTTTTCTTTTTCTTTTCTTTTCTTTTTCTTTCTTTTTATTTTCTTATATATTTTCTTTTCTTCTTTCTCTTTTTTAATATTTATTTATATTTTTGGCGGTAACCCAAACCCGTCAGGCCTTCCCATCCAAATCTAACCCAAAATCTGTAAATTAAATATAACGGGCTTCCTTTCGATAAAAAGCCCAACTTTCGACGAACAAATAAATCGGCCCACGAGTCGAGCCTTTATCCAAAAGATAATTCTTATTCGATACGGACAATATTTCCACACCTATTAAACGTACGATTTAAAAATTTTAACCACATATAAAATGTCCAACCCTAATTGGCACACAATTTCACGAGATCAAACAAAAATTCATAAAAGTAAAATCCGGGATGTTACATCCATGGAATAAACACTGAATATTTGCGTTGGGACAATAGTACCAAATAGACTTTCATCCTGTGATCAAAATTMGGTCATTTCGAGTGCCTTAACGTTGAGAATAGTCGAGGAATTTTACTTCACAATTCAAATAAGAAACTTTTAACGTAAAGGATTACGGGTAAGTGAATTCTCATATTCTCATAAACACATATGTGTTGTGGTTATAATTGCTTTTACATGAATTGAATGTGTATTGAGTCTGAGTTCTAGGTAAGTAAATTCTCACATCTCATTAATGCTTATGAATTGATGTAATTGAACTCGTTTGGATAGTCTATGTGTTGTGTATAGGATTGTATTATGAGGTGTTAATTGTGTGGAATATTACATGTGTTTCCTATCCTATATTACTTTTATATCGAATGATACGTTACATACAGTTGTATGCATTTCATATTATGGGCATGTAGTTGGGGATTCTACATCACTTCTGACATGAGCCATTCACACATTTAGAAAGTGAATGGTTTAGGAAATGAAATTTTGAAAGAGAATGTATTTTATAAATTGTAACGTTTTCAGGAAAATGTTAAAATTTTTGAAAAGGAGTGTAAACCTAGCCATGAAGGATGTGAGTGGAAAATGGAGTGTGYAGGACCGAGCACCTGACCCTACTCTCARGAAAGGTAGGTAATGATTAACCTTGGGGAGGTGAAGAGATAAAAAAATGTTAACCGCTCTGCGGTACTACCAATAGGAATGTAATCGGGTTTCAAATAAGAATGGCCCACTGCAAGCTTAGTGGCTAGGCGATACACTCAGTGAGCTCACGAATGTAATGCAATGAAAGGTTTTACAAAGTTCTTGCATTTTGAAAGGAAAGATTTTGTGGAAAGGTTATACAAGAAAATGATTTGAAAGTTTTCAATGAGAAAGGTGAAGTTTTATAACTCATGACATGTAGGGCATGTTCACGCATTCATGCATGAGATTTACTTACTAGGCTTTATAGCTCATTSCATTTCTCTCATTTTGCATTTCAGGTGATGTGTAGCCAGATGGTGCAAGGAGGTCGTTTGTGGGCAAATCATGATACCCTGAAGTTAATTTAAATGAATGTTATGGATTAAGATGGYTGTTGAGTAGAATGGTTTTTTTGTTTATTATTAAGTATTTCTTATTTGGATAAAATTCTTTTGAGTTTTCACAAATTCGTGTCCGTAAGTAAATGGTGACATTCCCGAGTTAGGATGAGGTTTCTTAATCTGGGGGTGTTACACTCTCCCTTAACTTGATTCTCCAGTCTGAGCTAAGAGGTAGCGGCTCTAAGGGCTGCATGGATCCGCTAACTTGCTGAGAGTGTTTCTTCCTAACAAGTCTTTCACTTCTGTGCATGAAAATAGCAAGCAGGTGCTTCTTTGTTCTTCTGGCTAGACTAGGTTTTGGTTAAAACCTAGAATGAACAAGGGGAGAGAGAGAGAGGGTCGTGACCAAAGTGAATGTAGAAATAAGGTTAAGAGGATTATTCAAGAGAGGTTATATATCTTAAGGTTGAAACTCTAAAATAACAAGACTTTTAAATCCCCCAAGAACTGGGAATTTCAGCCAAAAAGTAATACCCTTCGGGGTGGCCGAAATTCTCCCAAGACTAGGGGAACTTCGGCCACCCTAGGATTTCCCTTTCTGAGGCCAAAGTTCCTGGTTTTTTCCTGGGCCAGGTCTAGTCCATTCTTTTTACTATCTCTAATTTAATCCCTAAGCACATTCTTTAATTAATTCTTTATTTGGATTAACCAAAGTAATTAATTAAATATTCAATGGACTTATTGTAAGCCCTAAACCTATTCTTTATTTAATTCTCTCCTTGAATCAACCCAAGTAATAATTAAATATCCAATGGACTTATTTTATTCTAGCCCAATAAATATGGACTAAATTGAATAAAATAATATATCTCATTAACTCAGTTCATCCTTGAAGCCCAGTTGTACAATTAAGTACTTAGATAATATTGAGCTACCAATAGGACCAAAATACAAATTATTCCACTAAAATGACTAAAACATCCTTACTACTCAGTAGTTGTATCTTGTCATTTTAAGTCTTCTATTTATCACAACATGAATACACTAACCCTGCATGAGCATAGTCTTCGATCTACAGGTGAAAAGACAAACATACCCTTCTATGTAACACCTATCAAAAAGAGAGGAAAAATGTAGTAACACCTTCTCAATGATATCTAGCATACTTAGATTTTTAGTATAATGATCTATGATGACCTTGAACATCCTTACTCATCACTGGGAGCTACCCAGAAGTAAATATTCTAAAGTCACATTCCTAGGGCTTGGAACATTTGATTATCATTTGAATAAGGGGTGATTAAATCTTCCACAAAGTGAAGCACAAAAACTCTTGTAGCAGTCTGTCTATTTTAGTTAATTAGCTAATAGATTCCCAACATACAAGGTTATTGATATATAAAAAGATCTCACAGTATATCAAAGAACATACTCTRAGCTAACAGGACCACCAACTAGCACTCAAGTACTAGGATATTCGTCCACGCCATAGCAGTGATATTCTGGTTTCCATAAGGATAGTATTTTAATAGAAACCCATATCAAAGGTCCTACTTTATGTATATCAAATATGCTTGTGCAATTCAAGTGAACGGATTGTTCACTGACTAAGGGAAGTCATTCACCATTAGAATACATTGCATGATGATCTTATCATGAAAGAATGACTAGTTCTATCAAAAGACCAAAAGCTTATTTGTCTTGCTAATTAAGTACCCATAGTTTATGTCTATCTGTGGAAAATGACCCATCATATAAACCATTTACTTAATTGCTTGGACCCATTCCAACAAAACATGCAATTCAATGTATATATTAAAATGGAATAGATGGAACTACTCTTTTATTGCAATTTACAGAAATACATTATCTTTAGGGCATACTATTCTAACAATATTGTCACATGTCACGAAGATATTTCTATCCGTCATTTTAGTTGCAGCATTGTCTGTTAGAATTGTATGCCCTAAAGACAATGAATTTTTATAATGTGCAATAAAAGAGTAACTTCATATATTATGTTTTGGTATATATATGTTAAATTCTATAATTCGTTGGGATGGGTTGAAGCTATTAAGTAAATGGTTTATGTTATAGGTCGTTTTTCACAGATAGGCATAAACTATAGGTWCTTAATTAGCAAGACAAATAGGCTTTTGGTCTTTTGATAGAACTAAGCATTTTTTTATATAAGAATATTGTGCAATGGATTCTAATGATGAATGACATTCGTTAGTAAGTGGACAGCCTGTTTAGTGCAATTGCGTAAGCATATACGATATATATAGAGTAGGACCTATGATATTGGTTTCTATTAAAGTACTATCCCTATAGAATCTAGAAGATAACTACTATTATGGATGAATATCTTAGTACTTATGTACTAGTTGCTGGTTTAGTAAACCTAAAATTGTGTTCTTTAATATATTATAGGTGCAATCTTTCCATAGATCAATAACCTTATATGTTAGGAGTGCAGTATCTAATTAACCAAGATAGACTGGTATAAGATAGTTTATGTGCTTCACTTTATGAAGAATTAATCACCTCTTTGTCATTGTGCAAAGGATAATCAAATGATCCAGGGCCCTAGAAACATGACTTATGAATGTGTGCTTCTGGATAGCTCCTAGTAATAAGTAAGGACATTCGAGTTTAGTCATGGATTATCAGACTAGCTATCTAAGGATGATAGATGTCATTGAGAAGGTGTTAGTACATTATTCYTCTCTCAGTGATGGCTGTTACATAGAAGGGTATATTCATTATTACACCTATAGGTCGAAGATTACACTCATGCAAAGTTATTCGTGGGGCCAATGTATCCATATGGTGATAGTTGGAACACTTAAAATGACAAAATATAGCTAATAGATAGTAAGGGTAATTGTTTATTTTAGTAATCATGAATAATTCATCTTTTGATCCCCTGAGTAGCTCCTAAGTACTTAATTGCATAAGTGGACTTAAAGGATGAACTTTTTTAATAAGAGAAATAATTTTATTCAGTTTAATCCATATTTGTTAGGTTAGAATAAATTAATCCATTGGATATTTAATTAATTACTTTGATTGATCCAAGAAAAGAATTAATTAAAGAATGAGCTTAAGGAGGGGGGGTTAAATTATAGTAGAAGAGAACTAATCCTTATYAACAAGGAAAAGGAATTTCGCCTTTAAGGGAGAAAACCTAAGMTGGCCTAAATTCACCTTGTCTTAGGAGGATTTCGGTCATCCTAGGGATATTTCATCCCTTGGCCAAATTCCCAAGTAGAGTTGAATTTCAAGTCTATGTTATATTAGGATTTTATCTCTTCATAACTCTGATAGATATAATAGGTTATTTTGCTTCTTTTGGTTGCAATTTGTCGTTGTTTTAGATTAATTAAAAGCATTCTTAATATTGTAAAAGAAGCACTAAATATCAGAGTTATTTTTGCTCTTCAAATTTCTTTTTGTGGTATGAATAATTTGAAGAGCTTATCAATAGATTCTGAAATTAATTGAAAATATGCTCAGGCGTTAATTTATTTTGCTTTATTAGACCTTTGTGGGTGCATTTAGTGGTTACTGCGGAATGCTAATAATGATAATGGTTTGTCTTGTTCGTTTCCTGTTATCAGGGAATCTATTTAAAGGGCGCTGCATGGACCAGGTACAAAATTATCATTTACTGCTTCAACTGTTTTTCGTTTATAATTATCTTTTTGTATTGGATTCTGATGTTTGGGAGGAAACACATTGCAGTACGAAAAGGTTGAAAAGATTAGTGAAGGAGAACATATTGAATGTGTAATACCCRGGATTTTCCCTTTATTAATTTTTATTTAATCGTGTAAATTTGTGTACCAAATAAGGTTGGATAATTTTCTATGTGGTTAATGTTTTAATTGTATGTTCATAAGTGCGAAATTATCGTGCCTTGGTTGGTTAGAGGCTCGACTCGATGGGCTTTTTTGTTTTCATTCGAAAAACTAGATTTTTATCGAAAGAAAAGCCTGTAGAATTTAAATTTAATGGATTGGGGTTAATTACGGATGGGAAGGCCCAAAGGATTTGGATTACGGCCTAAGTTAAAAAAAAAAGAAAAAGAGAAACCCTAAACCATCTTCATCTTCCTCTCCATTGCCGCCGCCGCCCTCACCCTCARAAAACCCTAGCCGTTACCCACTCCCAAACCCCACCCGCCTTTTCTTCTTCTCTTTTCGCCACCACCATTGCCGTTCCTCCTCTGCCTACCCAATGCCCTCGTCACAACTTCTCCTTTTCTTTTTCCTCTCGTCCTTTTCTCTTCCCTTTTCCTTGGCTGACACTTGAAGTGGCCACCGCTAGTCACTATGTGCGATCGGCAGGCCGTTCATCGCACAGAAGATCTCTGCCAGTACCRTCCTTTCCACSCCGGTGCTCGAGAGATGCCGCTCGCAGCAGGCATTGCCAGCGCTCAATTCTTGGAGCCACTACCAGATTTGCTATCAGATCTATAGTCTCTTAGAGAAGCGCGGCGACGTGATCTGCACAGCCAAGCTCGCTGTTGCTTGTCGCCCATCTTTTGGTCATATCACGACAAGTTGCTGCACGCTAGAGGTGCACGATCCGCATCCCCCGAAACCCCATGGTCGCTCGGGACAAAGCGCTTCAGCGATCCGCATTCATCTTTTTCTTCTTCTTCTTCCTTGCTCTGTGGTTTTGCCAGGACGGAGGAAGGACCGTGCTCGGCCGCTCGATACAGCAGGGCCTGTCCCTATTTGTTTTTCCTTGACTAGATCTATGTGCGTCATGCCGCCGCTCTGGTGCTCTGCTGCACGGCCAGCTAGCTCCTTACTGGTCATTGCTCTGCCCAAATTCGATCACCATCATTAGTAGATGTCGACCACTAGCCAGAGCTTTCTGGAAAAACGAATCCAGAAACAGCAAGCACCCAGGCGCTCCGCGCCCAGGAGCTAGTGTAAGTGCGCGAGGGTGCCCAGCGCCCAGTGCCCAGTGCCCAGAGGCGCATCGAAGCTCAGACGCACCGACACCCAAACGCTCGAGAACCTAAAACCATTCCCGAGACTCTTAGACTTTGTGACTTAAAAGGTGAAAATATTAATAATTAATATTGAAATTTATGACTTATGAAATTACATTATAAAGTAAAAATTTTGGGAGAACATAAATTGAGTTTAATAACCGAACGAAGGAGTTTAAATTGTATCCTTAAAGAAGTGATAATTGGTAATGTGGGGACTAAATATGGATTAATAATTGAGAAATAACATTCCTGGAATAAACACTAAATATCTAAGTTGGGACTGTTGTACTAAATGGACTTATTTCTGTCATTACAAATAGGTTGTTTCGAGTGCCTTGACATTGAGAACAGTTAAGGGATTTCTTTTCGCGACTTAAACAAGAACCTTTCAACGTAAATGACTCCTGGTAAGTAAATACTCTCATTCTCATTTAGTGGCGATGTAAGTGTGTTGTTATTATKATTGAATCTTCTTACATGAATTGAATGTGTATGTAAGTAAACTCTCACATTCTCATTAACGTATATGTGTGATTGTTATTTAATCTRAGATTTATGTAMGTAAATCCTCTCATTCTCATTTAGTGGTGATGTAAGTGTGTTGCTATTATGATTGAATCTTCTTATATAAATTGAATGTGTACGTAAGTAAACTCTTACATTCTCATTAAYGTATATATGTTATTGCTATCTGAGTTCTATGTAAGTAAATTCTCTCATTTTCATTGACATATATGTGTTGTGTGTTATGTGGTGGCGAAATGGGATGGTGATGAGAGATGTGTTAATTGTGTGGAATGATTTGTAYGTGTTTCATATCTTGTACCCCTTTCTATGTTGGATGGTATGTTAAATATAGTTGTACGCATTTCATGTCATGGGCATCCAGTTAGTGTTCTATATCATTCCTTGCAAGAGACATTCATAAATTGAGAAGTGAATRGTTTAGGAAATAAAATTTTGAAAAGGAATGTATTTTATAAATTGTAACGTATTCAAGAAAGTGTTAAAGCTTTTGGAAAGAAGTGTAAACCTAGCCATGAAGGATATGAGTGGGAAATGGGGCATGGGGGACTGACGCACCCGACCCTACCCTTGGGAAGGGTAGGTAATGATTCATCTCGGGGAGATGAAGAATGTAATCGGGTTCCAAATAAGAATGGCCCACTGCAAGCCTAATGGCTAGGCGTTACACTCAGTAAGCTCACGAATATAATGAAAGGAAATGTTTTACAAGTTATACATTTTGAAAGGAAAGGTTTTGTAAAGAGATTTCGAAATGGAAATGTTTTGAAGGTTTTCATTGAGAAAATGAGATTTTATAACTTCATGATATGTAGGACGTGTTTATGCATTCATGCATGAGGTTTACTTACCGGGCTTTATAGATCATTCCATTTCTCTCATTTTGCATTTCAGGTGAAGTGTAGCCAGATGGTGCAAGGAGGTCGCTTGTGGGCAAACCATAATACCCTGAAGTTAATGTAAATGAATGTTATGGATTAAGATGGTTGTAAAGTATTTATTATTTCGTTTAAATTATTTTGAGCTTCCGCAAATTCGTGTCAGTGAGTATTTATGGTGACATTCCTGKTTTAGGATAAGGTTCCTAATCTGGGGATGTGATAGTTTTGGTATCAGAGCTTAGGATTTTTAAAAAACTATTCTATAGACATCATGATAAAATGATTTATGAATATTTGAGAAGTATATGGATATCGAGCCATGCCACAAGCTTCCTTTCCTGGACTATCAAGTAAGTTTGTATTTTGATTTAAATTCTTGAATGRGTTGGATGTTACGTGTTAAGTTTCTATTTTGATGTAAATTCTCGAATGAGTTGAATCTTAAGTATTATGGTATGTCATGATTTTGCTTTCAATGGGGGATGATGTATGATGTTCTTAACTTACTTTTGGAAGACACTTTGGGGGAACTAGGGATGAGACTCATGTTCTCTACTTCTAGTCATCCCCAAACAGATGGCCAAACAGAGGTCACCAATAGAACCCTCACAACTCTTTTGAGGGCTATCATTAAGAAGAATCTTAAGGCTTGGGAAGATGCCTTACCATATGTAGAGTTTGCGTATAATAAGGCCCTTCATTCTAATACCTCTTTGAGTCCTTTTGAGTGTGTCTATGGTTTGAATCCTTTAACCCCACTTGATCTTATGCTGTTGCCTATGAAGGAGTGAGCAGATTTTAATGTAGATAAACAGGTAGAGTTCATCAAGGAGTTGCATCCTAGGACAAGGGAGAGGTTGTTGGCCAAGKGAGAGCAACTGGCGGCTAAGGCTAACAAAGGAAGGAGAAGGATTGCTTTCCAGCCCGAAGACCTCATGTGGGTGCATTTGAGGAAGGAACGCTTYCCCRAAAGGCGCAAGTCCACACTGGAGCCTAGAAAAGATGGTCCTTTCAAGATCAAGAGGAGAGTTGAAGACAATGCCTATGTGTTAGAGCTGCCCGGAGACTGTGGAGTTAGTGCCACATTTAATGTGGGTGACCTTACTCTCTTTGAAGGAGGAGACTTAGACCAAGATGACTCGAGATCGAGTCCTTTCCAAGAAGGAGAGGATGATGAGTGACCACTCACCATACCACCACGGTGCCTATATTTGATGGCCCCATGACTAGAGCTAGGGCAAAGAAGATCCAACAAGAGTTGGACAAGGTAGTTGCATTCTACTTGTCCAAGGAGATAGCTATGTTGGAGGATCCTCCTAAGCCTTATTTGTTRAGCATGGTGGCCATAGGAGCACAAGAAGATCTTAAGGATGTTTGAGGATTCGTTTTGGGAAATGTAATGGATTTTTAAGACATGGTTTTCTAGCTTATTTTATGCTTTATACATTAGTTTTCTTTATAGCAAGGTAAGCCTTTGGATTCGAACCTGTGACCTCCATGGTTTGAAGACAACTAAGCCACCTAGGTCTAAAAGGTTTCCTTGTCTTCACTTTTAGAGGGAATTCATTTGTTTAAGAACACAAAAACACGGTTTCCCTTTTGGGGGTTGAATGCATCGAATTTCCTTGAGAGATTTAGAGTGCATTGTTGTTGATTTGGCTTAAGTTGCCTTGTGTGTGTTAATTCTTCAAGGGATTGGTGCTAGCAAGCTTCATTGAGTATCCTYCTTCTGTGTGGCTGCCATGGCCATTGTGTAAGGTTGTAAAGGGAAGAAGGTTGAATCCTCATTGTTATTTGGTTCTTGATCTCAAGAGATCAAGGGTTGTTGCCTTATTGGTTCCAGTTTTCTTTCAACTATATTTCTATTCTGATTTATCCATTGCCGTCTTGTTCTAACATCTTCCATTGTTTTCTTGTTTGTGTTTGTGTCTAGATCTAAGCTTTGTGGTTAATCCCCATATCACTGCTATTATCAAAAAATTAAAGGCTATGTTGCAACAAATGCAGACTCTGCAATTCAAATGTTCGGCTTATGTAGTGGGCAGAGACGCAACATTAAGATGAGATTACAAGGAACTTCACTAAGCCATTGGCCAAATTTCTAGATTTTCTAGAGGAATTGCTGCAGTGTAAGGAACAGCCAGAGAAAGTAGAAGAGATTGAGGAAGAAGAAAATGATGAATCTGAGGAGGAAGGTGAGCTGAAGAAGGAAAGTGATGACACCAAATGAAGGTCTTAAAGAATTTCTGAAGAAGTTTAAAGGAAGCTAGAGTTGGAAGTTTGAAGGAAGAATTGAAGATTTTGAAGTGGAAGCTAAGAGCTTTTGGAAGAAAGAAATTGAAGTTCTTAAAAAATTGATGATGAATTTGATGAATTTTTATATTGCTTTAATATTATTTAACTTTGAATTTTAATGTTGCTTTAGTGTGCGTTTAGTTGTTTGGATTTTATCTTTAGACTAGTATGTTTGTTGTTTTGAATTTTGTGTTTTGCTATCACATTTTGAGATCTTAAATGCTATATCCACAATTTTTATATATGCTTTGATGAATATTTTTGAAGGTTCATGTGTATTAATGTGTTAATCAGCTTTTTGATGATCAAAAGATTAGAGATGAAGGCCAAAAATTGAGATATTACCTTGTGATGATAATTACTTTGTGTAAATATGTTTCTATCTTGTGAGAAAAGCTAAAGTATAGCCCTTGAGTGAACAAGATAGGATATCTATAGTAAACTTAGTGCATGAGAGTATTTTGGAAAATAATCGACAAGAATGAGGTAATGTAGGTGATTTGTAGGAATTGTTAGTAATCATAACTACAGTAAGGCTTAAGAATTAAGGTTTTAAAAGTCTCACAAGTTAGAGGATTATGAAACTTAAGTTGGTTAGTAAAGAGGCAGCATTATGTTTTGAGTAAAAAAGGTTTGGGGAATACTTGCAAAAGGAAAAGTTGAAAAATATAGTGTGAGAAAACCTACCCCACTTCCCTTAAGTAACTGAGGAACCAGGGGTCTTCATCACCAATGTCGACTCTCTCATCAAAAAGTGAAAGAGAGGTAACAGTATGATGCATCATCGAAAAGAAGTTTATGATAGCAATCCTAAATTGTGAATCTAGTTGATTAACTAGAAATCTTCATCACCAATGTCGGTTGTCACATCAAAATGCTAGAATGACATAAAGGATGTGGAAAAATAAATTGTGAGAGCAGCAAATGTTGCAGCAAAATAGTAATCTCCAACCCAAGAATGATGTGACCTTGTTTAAAGCCTCTTTAATGGCTAAGTTTTGAGTCATAGTCTCTAAAAAATTGAGATTTGAGAGGTTGATCTTTAATTCAATTATGAAGCTCCATGAGCAAAGCTTGAAAGAACTTGCATGACCTATTCTTTACTTGTTATGGCTCTATACACTTACACTTAAACAACAAGAATGCTCGAAACACTCTTTAGCTAATGATATCTAAAATGCTATAACAAAAGTGCAAAGCAGCAGCTAAGTCATGGCCATTGAAACTAGTTGGAACAAAGATTCTGAAGGTTATTACAGGACTTCTGGACCCTTCCTTCCTTTTTTTTTTTTTTTTTAATCAATCTCTTTCTCTTCAAATTGTATAGATGTATCATTGGGCATCGATTCTTAAGGTTGAGAGCTTAATATTGCAGCAAGTTGCTCAATTTGAGTCTCCAGATTCCTCAATGAGACTACTTTATTTTTCATGATGGCATCATTCTGTGCCATATACTCTTTTAGTAGATTCCCATGGTGTTTGCTTATTCATATGCATATGATTATTGTTGCTGCCCTTGTTGGATAAAGAATGGATTTTTTAGTTTGTTTTGCTGCAACATGGATGAATTTCCTCTTTGGTTGATCCTTGAGAAGTTTGAGTGTTGCCTTCGACTATAGGTGTTAGAGTAGGGATTATACTAGTTCCCATATGACACATTGACTCTGGGTTTTATGGACAGTTCTCATATGTATTATCATCACCACAATAAACATGGGATATCTCAAATTGTTGTAGCATTGAAGTTCTCGTAGGCACCATCATAATTTTGAGAATGTTCTTCATCAAAGCCACTTCAGCTGTCAATGCTATCACGATGTCAACTTCATAGGACATCTTCATTATTTTATGGATCGAAAATGTTGCTTTCTATAGATACATTGATGTCAAGCTTGTAGCAAGCAAGAGTAGAAGAATTAATAAAACTTAAAGTAAAGAATGTTAAGAAACAATAGAAATTTAGGATTAAATGCATAAATAGTCCTTGACAACAGCACCAAAAACTTGATAGACAAAATGCCATATGCAATAAGCTTCACTCTTGCAAGTATACACAATCTACAAATAATATAGAGTAAATAGAGTATCAATCCCACGAGGATTGATATAGTCAAAATGGTAGTACAAAGTCTCTAATAAAAACAAGCTTTGGTTTACTTTAATGGTCACTAAAATAAAATAAAATTTTCTAAGGTAAAATAATRCTAAGGCCAGTAATTAACGACAACAACAACTTCACAAGAGATGATTACGAGTATAGGAATAAGTTAGAGTTAATGAATTCTTAAAGTGCTAGTGGTCATGAAATACTACAACAATGCTACAACATTCCTACTCTAACATTGCCATTATAGTAAAGTATACAATATCAACACACAAATCGAGATATATCATGACCTCACTCCTTATTGTTTGTTGGTTGTCATTTCTATTCCACTAGGTTGCTTAATCTTCCGGGATTTATTACCTATTTTAAGAAACCTAATTAAGCTTAAGTTTCTTAGACCTTATGATCTAAACATATATTCCTATAATGTTCATAAATGTTAAGTCCTAAAACTCCAAAACTAATACCATTAAAGTATTCCACTACTTTAATATCTTCCAACCTTCAAGTAGATCACACAATCACCATAACTAATCAATAAATATGCTTGAATGAAGCACGAAGATGAGTAAACCTTGCATATCACATTCATTGAACCATAYGCACAAGAATTCATCAAGTACTCTAACTACACAAGTTTAGCTCATGCTCTTAGATGCTAAATAATACAAAGACATAATATTTAATATCTCAAAATGACAATAAAGGTGGAGAAACAAAGTCTAAGAAAGAATCGATGAAATTTTTGGGTGAAGATCCTTAGGAATCTTCTTCTTTTTCCTTCCTTGTTCCAAGTTTTCTCCTCTTTTTGCTTATGTTTTTTTGCCTTTTTGTCTCTCTCGTATGGCTATTGTGTGATGTGCTAAATGTTTTAAAAATGCTTTTAATGAATCTTCTCTTGGAGGCTTTGGCTCATAAAGCAAAGATACATGTCACATGCTCATTAGCCTAAGAATTCCACTTGTTTTATGCTTTTTGGCCAAACTTACTTTATGCTTTTTTCTTCAAAGATTCTTCTCTTAACATCACCTCAGTTCATCTTCTCTCTGACTAGCATTATATGTCTTCTACTAATTCTAGTCCTTCATTGCTACCACAATGCTATAGCAACAACCAGAATTTGGGCTTCTCTTAATTCTGCATCAAGTAATCTTCCGCTTCACATGTAGAATCATTTTCCTACAAAATAAAGYTTTTTTTATTCAATAAAGGCTCATGAATTCTACAATTTCACAATTTAGTAATATTAAAGTTGCTTAATTGAAATTAGAAAATGTTTAAGGCAAAATAGCACAAAATTAGTGCTTTAACATATCACAGAGGATGCAAATAGGTACATAAATACTAGTAAATTCAATAGGTTTTTGCCCACATCAGCTTCCAAGCTTCAAGCATGGTGTCAAGCTACATGAAGGGAGGCTCCTAAAATTTCTACTACTAGATGGCTGCTCCTAGATTCTTTTTTCCTTATTTTCTTCTTCTATTTATAGTTGTGAGTGTTATGCAAGTTGTAGGCACACCAGGCAAGTGGAATTCATGGTCCAATGAGGGTTGTCTATGTGGCATTCAAGTGGTGTTGTGGTCAAATGAGAAGCTCCCATGTGGTTTCCAAGGACATAAGAGATAGGCTGGTCTAACGGCAAGTCTCCATGTAGTAGCACTTGGATTAGTTGGTAACTTGTGGTTTTTTAGTAGTTTATTTCTTACTCTTCAAGTTTCCACAAGTGCCTTCATGTCTTTTCCTCCTTTTTGCCTTCAATCACCACCTAATTCTGGGCAGAATTGAGGTTGCCACTTGCTACAAGTTGCAAGCTGTTGAGTAAGCTACTTGTCTTGTCGATTGATGCTAGCAAAGTAATGACGTTGGTTCTGATACAACATTGCCCTCAAACATATTTTCTTGACATTTTTCTCGATTTTCCATAATGCATTTTGCTACACAACTTAAATAAAATTTAGCCTCTAAAATCCATAATTATATCAAAATCATATTATTTATGGACTACAAGGGATAATATGCATTTATGTTCAAATAAGCTATGAATAATAATGATTTCAAGATTAGAATGGGAAAAATAGCGGGAATGTGACATAAAAATTATACAAATTAAACACTTATTAAGCAGCCCATCGGCTATCATGCTAGAATTCAAACTTGTTGTGTTGACTTAAATTCCAAATTTAGGTCGAATTGCTGCTACTCAATATCAGTTATTTCAAGCTTGATCCCCTCGATTGTTAGTTGGCTTACCAACGACTTATACCTATTGGCTAAAGATATTTTTTAGGACAACTCACTTGGCAGCCTAGTGTAACCTGGTAAGTGTGCATGTATTTACAGTCCGTAAAGCGAATCATGACCTAGGACCAGCACAACCATCCTCGGAGTAGAGATGCTCCTAGTACTTTAACGGAAGCACCAGAAAACAAGTAAGGAGATTCAATTTTTTAATCCTTCAAGCAACGGACTCCAATCCGTGCTTGAGAAGTCAAACAGAATGGTCCAACACCTCATTGGTTGCCCAAAACAACTACCCACTCTCTACATCTCTGATGTGCTCAGAAAATATCCCTTTTTTACCCCTAAGTTTTGCCCATTTTGTGTCCATTATTTTGATATTTTAGTTATACACAGTAATTTTTTCCCTTAGTCTTAGATAAATAAAAGTTTAGCATGCTTGTACTCCTTTAATTGTTAAAGTGCTTATTCAATACTAAAAAGTTCGGTCTTGAAAAGTAGTTGTAGGAATGCTAAGAATGCTACAGTAGTCACGCATCAGAGAACAAWGACGAGGAGCATGTGGAACAAGAAAAGTTCTATGATAGACTTAATAGCAGAAAATGAAGAATTCTGGACCAGATAATACTGCAGTTAAAATGAAGGATAAAGCCACTACAAAAAATATCTTCTTGACATGTGGCAGCTAGAAAATCAAGCATGGAGGATATCAGTTGAAAGGGACTTAAAGAAGATTTATTCAAGTTGCTTGGTATATGTTGGTCAAGGAGGACAAGAAGGACAAAAGCAAAATGGACAAAAGGAATAAGACCAGAAGGACAACTACTTGATGTTGACATCCAAGTGCCACCTATCCAAAGAGTCGAAGTTAAGTTTAGGAAGAGCAAAATGCTATAACATTCACATCAAAACCCAGAAATACAAAATATAACAAGTGTGGCATGAGAGGAAAATGAACCTTTTGCATTTAATGAGAAAGTGGCTGAAAACAACAAGACCGTTAGTCTAGTTGACTTCAATTTTCTACCAGAAATGCTAAAGCATAGAAGAGCCAATGGGTCCCATATTTCCCAAAAATAGATAAGCAAAGACAAGGAATGCTGAGTCAACAGCTGTCTGGCAGAAAGTTGAAAGCAACAGCATCACCAACTCAACCCCAAATATGTCTATATCAGCAAAACTCAATTGAACAAGAAGGAAAAAATGGTAGTAGATTAGTTAGTTAGCTAATTAGACTAGACAGGAAGTAATTCTTAGTTTTGCAATGCTTTGAAGTAGAGTTTAGGGGATTCTTTTGATAGAAGAACCAATATGTAGTTGAGAAACACTACTTTGTCAATAGGTGATTAGAACACGATCTTCCCTATTTTTTTATACAATCATTTTCTATATTTTGTGACAATGTCTTCTAGTTTCCTTAATCTTCAAAGTCGTTGTAGTTTATGAAAGCTTAGTAGTTTGTTGTGAGTTACTTAGTTTGGAATTCAATGTTCAATTTCATCTTTTAAATTGTACTATTAGAGTCTTTTAATCAACACAACAAAGCTTTCTACTTGTCAGGATTAATATTGTACTTAGTAGAAAACGTTGCGTTTAAACCTTTGGAGACATCAAGGCATTAATTAGAGATTGAGGAGGTCAAAAACTATCAGTAGCACTTTCTAATAACTTAATATCACTATGAGTTAGTAACTATATTTCATTGCCATAGACATATGGTTAATGAGTTATTGAATACTGCGAAGAATATTTGCTAGAGGCTAAGAGAAGACCCATCTCTAATCCTAAGTAAATACCTCTAAGAAAGCATTTCAGAACTAGATGAACATAAGGACACTGGCTTCATCTCGGGGAATCCTATAGCATTCTAGAACCATAGTCAAAAGTCTATCTAGACATATGTATGATTTTTCTACTCCTCTTACATTTGCACATTAAATTGTCTTGGGGAATATCACATTACTCGATCTGTTCTCCAGTGCTATAGCATTCCGGAACTAACTCTAACTTTACCTGCTTTCTAACTTTACTGCTTTCAGTTCTTTACTTATTATTGCTTCAGTATTTAATTTTCTTTGCTCTTGCTTTATAATGACCACCAATATCACTATTTTGATCCCTATATTTTGTCTAAATTTAATTGATTCCTTATGAATTTATGCAATCTATCTTGGTTTGTGGCCTTAATTCTGATATTTCTATTGGTATACATTTGAGAATGCAAAAGTGGTTATCTAAAACCTAAAAAGCTTGATCTTTGAGGAAGTTTTGTAGGATAACATAATGCTATAGCATTCATAATTCCGATGATGGGTCTGAGGTGTATCTTCCAATAAAGGTGCAAAATTCCCATGTATTTAATGAGGAATCTAAGTGAAAACGATGTAAAAAAGGTGGTCTATGTCGACTTCCGAACCTTACCCAAAATGGCCAAACAAATGAAAAGTATCGAGGACCACATTACTCGAAATAGGCACTACAAGATGGATGTCTGCTGAGTCAACACTGGCCTATCAAAGAAGAATGATACATCAATTGCCAACTCAGCTACATTTCAAGCTTGATATAAAGAACAATACTTCGAGCGAAAAGCAGTTAGTTTTTCAATACTTAAAAGTTAATTTTAGAATTTAGCAAAGGTTCTCTTCAACAAAAGCAACCATCTTAGTTCACTTCAATTTTAGTTGTAATTGAAGTTAGGAAAAAGGGATGAAAGTCACCTCTTTTATAGTGTAATCCATCTTTAGATCTATTCAAGAATTCTTTGTGAGTTTTGAATCTCTTCTTCTAGAAAAGTTGTATTTTCATTAACTAGTTCAAGGGTGAAAAGCTTGATAAAGCTTGTATAAAAATTGTTTATCCCAATAGCAGTACTTCACATCATGCATGAATTTCTTCAATGGATGCATATTTAAAAGAATACATGTGCTAAACAAATTCCCTCATTCAGATTCCCTCAAAGGTTGATTGAGTCAACAAGATAAGTAGTTTAACAAATTCTTTGAGATCCTTAAACAACTGCATATCAAGATATATTTGGTCAAAACATTGGAGCAAATGCCAAATTATGTAAATTCATGAAGAAAATCTTGTCAAAGAAAAGGATGTTGGGAGAATTTGAAATAGTAGCATTGACCAAGGAGTGCATAAATCTATTTTGCAAAACAAATTGTTGCCAAAATTGAAGGACCCTTGAAGCTTCACTATACCATGTTCTATTGGGAATTCTTACTATGGAAAAGCACTGTGTAGACATGAGGCAAGTATTAACCTTATGCCCGTGTCCATTTTCAAACAACCCGAGGCAAGACCAACCATGGTTACTTTGCAATTGGYAGATCGTACCTAAGCATACATTCAAGGAAAGATTGATGATGTCTTAGTCCAAGTTGAGAAATTCATATTTCCAATAGACTTCATTATCTTGGATCATGAAGTCAACAAAGGAGTGTCCATCGTTTTGGGAAGACCTTTCTTGCTACAGGAAGGACTTGATTGATGTCCACAAAGGGGAACTAACAATGAGGGTAGATGATCAACATCTTCAATACAATCAATTTTCCAGATGAGTAATAAGAGTTCTCCATATTGAAAGATGTTAAATCAATGGATGCTAAGCATGTTGAAGAATGCTATAGCATTCTGCACTCAGACGATGAAGAAGATGGTAATGAAGAAGGTGAAAACTCAGATAATGATGTAGAATTAGCATGTGTAAAATCTCATCATAATTTTGAGAGAATTGATTGAAGATTTGGATCACAGAATATATATCAGAGAAGTGTTCAACTACTCAAATCGTCAATTGAAGATCCACTAGCCGTAGAAGAAAGAACATTGCCATCTCATTTGAAGAATCCGTATCTTGAGGAAGAAGAAAGGTCGCTAGTTATCATTGCTTCGGTATTAGATCAACAAAAGGAGGATAAGCTGCTAGTTATTCTAAGAAGTCATAAAAAAGCCTTCGAGTGGAAATGGCCAGCATAAAGAGAATAAGCCCCACTGTATGCCTGCACAAAGTCATCTTTGGAAGAATGTATCAACTTTGTGGAACCATAGGAGAGACTCAACCTAATCATGAAAGAAGTTGTGAAGAAGGAAATCATCAAATGGTTAGATGATGGAGTAATTATTCAATCACGGCTAGGCAATGAGTGAGCTTAGTCCAAAGAAAGGAGGTGTAAACAGTGGTAAGGAATGAAAAGAATGACTTGATCCAAAAAGAACGGTAACTAGCTAGAGGAGTATGCATGGACTATCGGAAGCTCAACAATGCTACAAGAAAGGATCATTGTCCCCTTCCTTTTCATAGACCAAATGATGGATAGACTTTCGGGAAAGAATATTACTGCTGCCTAGATGGATACTCTTGATACATTCAGATTACTATGGCACCAGAAGTTCAAGAGAAAACGATATTTACCTAACCATGTGGAATGTTTGCATTTCGAAGGATGCCCTTTGGGATCAACAATGCTCCACCAACATTTCAAAGGAGCATGACGGCAATTTTCAGAATAAACTTCGAGAGTCTTCATGGATGACTTCTCGATTTTTGGAGAGATATTTGAGGAATGGACAATCTTGCAAAAGTGCTAATGAGGTGCGAAGAAACCAACTTGGCATTTAGTTGGAAA
The DNA here is from genome assembly GCA_001752375.1 of Rhazya stricta. Taxonomy (NCBI): domain Eukaryota; kingdom Viridiplantae; phylum Streptophyta; class Magnoliopsida; order Gentianales; family Apocynaceae; genus Rhazya; species Rhazya stricta. The sequence continues at coordinate 22,633 of MEJB01000109.1, forward strand.
AAATGCTACTTCATGGTTCATGAAGGCATTGTATTAGGACATCAAATTTCAAAGCAAGGAATGGAGGTAGATAATGCAAAAATTAAAGTCATTTAGAAATTGCCACTACTATCCAATGTGAAAGGAGTCAGGAGTTTTCTTGGGCATGCCACTTTTTACAAAAAGTTCATCAATGACTTTTCAAATATTTTAAAACTGTTATGCTGTTTGCTACAACAAAACATCCCATTCAATTTTGATGATTGCTGCAACAAATTAATTGAATAGCTCAAAAAGGCATTAGTTTCAGCTTCTATCATAACTGAACAAGACTGGACATTTYTATTTGACCTAATGTGCAATGCCAGTGATTATGCAGTGGTAGTAGTACTAAGGCAAAGAAAGAAAAAGCTTTTTTATCCTATTTACTATGCAAGCAAAACCCTCAATGAAGCACAACAAAATTACACAACCACAGAGAAAAAATTGCTTGCGGTAGTATTTGCCTTTGAGAAGTTATGAGCCTACTTAGTAGGAACATTAACTGTCTTCACAGGTCACTCATCAATTAAATATTTGATCTCAAAAAATGATGCTAAGCCAAGATTGATTAGGTGGATATTATTGCTACAATAGTTTGATTTGGAGATTAAAACAAAAAGGGAATTAAGAATCAAGTAGCGGATCATTTGTCCATATTGGAAAAGGAAGAAAAAGATCCTCATGTACAAATTGTTGAATCATTCCTTGATGACCAAATTCTTGCCATCTCAAAAGATACAACACCATGGTATGCCGACATTGTCAACTTCCTAGTTAGTGGGATCAAACCTTCGAACTGAGGAAACAACAGTTGAAGAAATTCATGCATGATGTGAAGTGTTGCTATTCGGATAAACCATTTTTATACAAGCTTTCTGCGGATCAAATTATGAAAAGATGTATTGTTGATAAGGAAATCCAAAATATGCTACAACATTGTCACACCGCACCTTATAGAGGACACTTTGGAGGAGCTTGAACTGCTGCTGAGGTACTTCAAGCTGGTTATTTTTGGCGTTCATTGTTTAAAGATGCTTATGATTTTGTTAAGTCTTGTGAGAGATGCCAACGAGTGGAAATATTTCCCAAAGGCATGAAATGCCAATGACTAACACTTTGGAAGTTGAGTTTTTCGATGTTTGGGAAATAGATTTTATGGGATCCTTTCCCAGCTCCTTTAGGAAAACCTACATTTTGGTTGCTATCGAGTATGTGGACAAATGGATCAATGGTGTATCCAACCAATGATGCTAAACAAGTGGTCAAATTCCTTCAGAAGAGCATTTTTGCGAGATTCGGTACACCAAGGGCTTTGATCAATAATAAAGGTACATATTTGTGCAACAAAGTGATATAAAATGTTCTTGCAATGTACGGGTGAGGCATAAAATTGCTACAACATATCATCCCTAGACAAGTAGACAAACAGAAGTTTCAAATAGGGAGATCAAATGAATTTTAAAAAAATTGTTAGCCCAAACAAAAAAATACTAGTCATTATGGGCATATAGAACAAATTTCAAGACACCGTTGGGAATGTACTTTTTAGATTAGACTATAGGAAGGCTTTCCACCTACCATTTGAATTGGGACATAAAGCACGTTTGGCAATCAAAGCATTGAATCTTGATTTCAGATAAGCTGTTTCACACAGAATGCTACAGCTCARTCACATGGATGAATTCGGAAATGCTGCCTATGAGAAAGCAAGAATGTATAAGGAAAAGACCAAGAGATGGCACAATGAGAAGATTTTCAAAAGAGAATTCCAAGAAGGACAACAAGTTTTTCTATTTAACTTTAGGTTGCAATTATTCCCACCCTCACTGATACCGGCCTTCCCACCCTCTTTCTCTCTCTCTCTCTCTCTCTCTCTCTCTCTCCCCTCTTCTCTACCGATGCCGAATGCCACTCCATCTCCTCAGGCGCCCAGGCGACCAGCGTGACTAGGCGCCCCGACGCCCAGCGACTTGGGGACCAGGCGACCAGGCGACCAGGCGACCAGGCACTGTATGCGGTCCGCTCGAGCTAGTAGTGCGAGCACCGCACTTGCACGACCAGGACCGTTGTTCGCACTCCTGGAGCGTATTTCTTTCCTAAGCATGATTGACGCCATTACATCTTAGACTCGATACCACACCTAAGGTTTGGGATTTGAGGTGAATCCTTGTTTCTTTATTTAAAWTAACCGAATGGCCTAGGTTTTGTATTATGTAATAATAATTAAGATATAAAATAAGGAATACGTTTAATTGAAATTTAAGTTAGTACGATTAAATAAAAGGAGGATATAATTCTAGAAATATGTTGGAACATAATTTAGGGTAAAATTTAAAGTTGTATGATAAAATAATGTATATTGTGATTATGATTATTATTGTTATTTTAAGAATAAATTAGGAATCAKGAAATTAAATTGTACAATTAATAGTTCGATTTCTATTGACATGGAAATTCATCTGAGAAATTATTAGTTAAGATCACCATAGGAAAAATGATGAAGGTATTAACGGTAAACACCTGTGTTAAATGAATGTGTTTGGTTAAACAAGTTTCAGATGAATATCCTTTGTGTAATAATATTAAGATATTGTGGCACATTAACATTRTGGCCAACCACTAGCGAAAGTAAACAAATTTACTACAAGTAAGTAAATTCTCACATTCTATTACTGCATATGGATTTATGCTTCTAAATTCCTTTGTGGTGAAGTGGATATGTTGCCTACGAGCTCTATGTAAGTAAATCCCCATACCCTCCTACGTTTTTCATTATGCGTTATGCGGTAACTATATTGGAATGTGTTATATTGTATTGAATGATTTCATATAATGAGTATATTTTGTGCTGTTTTGTGTGAACGGTGTCTATATACAGTTTATGTATTTCGTGTCATGGGCATGTAGTTGAAGAAATTCTACATCATTCTTGGCATGAATCATTCATACATTTGGGAAGCGAATGGTTTAGGAATGAATTTTGAAAGGGAATGAATTTTATAAATGTATTATGTTCAGGAAAATGTTAAGATTTTTGGAAAGGAGTGTAAACCTGGCCATGAAAGATGTGAGTGGGAAATGGGGCGTGGGGGACCGGCGCCCCCGAACCGACCTCTGGGAGGGAGGTAATGATTCACCTCTGGGAGGTGAAGAGATGAGAGGAAAAGTAAAGGAATGTTAACCACTTTGTGGTTCTACCGGTAGAAATGTAATCGGGTTCCAAAGAATAAATGGCCCACCGTAGCTTAATGGCTAGGCATTACACTCAGTGAGCTCACGAATGTAATGAAATGAAAGGTTTTACAAAGTTCTCGCATTTTGAAAGGAATGATTTTATGGAAAGGTTATACAAGAAAATGATTTGAAAGTTTTCATTGAGAAAGTGAGGTTTTATAATTCATGACATGTAGGGCATGTTCATGTATTCATGCATGAGATTTGCTTACTGAGCTTAGTAGCTCATTCTATTTCTCTCATTTTGCATTTCAGGTGATGTTTAGCCAGATGATGCGAGGAGGTCGCTTGTGGGCAAACCATGATACTCTGAAGTTAATGTAAATGAATGTTATGGATTAAGATGGTTGTTGACTAGAATGGTTTTTGTTTATTATTAAGTATTTCTTATTTGGTTTAAATTCTTTTGGATTTCTGCAAATTCGTGTCAGTGAGCAAATGGTGACATTCCCGAGTTAGGATAAAGTTTCTTAATCTGGGGGTGTTACAGCTACTCTTGCTGAGTTGATGTTGAGGATAAATCTGAGTTTGAGGAATTAGAAGTCGAGAAGGAGGCTGAGAAAGAATTAGAAAAGAATCAGAATGAGAAGATGAGTCAGAGAAGGGAGAAAATAAGGAGAAGAAGGGCGATGACGATGAAGTCATAGAGATTAAGAGAGGGTCAGCCTATTGCGGCTAAACCCATTAGGCAACAAAACGTTCGTGGAGATTAAGGAGATGTTAATGATGCTACAGCAATCCCATAATCAACTAAAGGAGGAAATGGCCAAGTTTTAGGTCTATATGGAAAAAAAGGATGTTGTGGATTGGCTGAATATGACTAAGGCATTGAAGGTGATGAACAGATATACCCATCCCATTTTTGCTATTGAGCTATTGTCAGAAGTTGATGGTGAGACCCTTACAGGTTAGCAAGGTCGATCTTGCCTACTAGTCTACCCAGAGGGATGTCTGAGCCCTCTTTTCTGAAAACTTAAGTGGACTTTAGGAAGAAGTTTGAACAATGTTTTTAATGTTTTTCTTGTTTTTTAATATTTCTGCTTATAATTTGGTTTGTTTTTGGTTTTGAATATTGGTGTTTTGGTACTCTAGTTTAATTTTATCATGCTATGAATCATCTTTGCTAAAGCAAATACCTATTTTGCTTGATTTGCTTGATTGAACTAGTTATGTTAGCCTTCCTAAGGAAATTTTTGCAGTTTGATAAATCACTTGGAATAGGTTAAGGTGTTAATATTATTTAAGCTGTGCAAAATTTTCTTTTAAAAGAGGGCATGAGCATTGTATTTGGACTTGAGAAATTTCTGCAAAAATTATTGTTGCTATGAGCCGCATCTAATTTTTGAATAAGTTTGGGGGAAAGGAAAAAGAGCCTCAATTGAAAAACTACTTCGCTATTTTTAGTACCTAAATAACTAGAGGCACCACGTTACCCATGTATGCTTTTGTGTCAAAAGTGGAATGAGATAAGAGTATGCTATAGCAATTCATAGGTTTGACAGGTGCTAAGTAACTAGATGCACTCATGCTACCCATGTATGCCTTTGCATAAAACGGTTTTTGCGACACAAGAGAATAGGTATTGAAAAATCGTGCTAATGAAAAACACCCCTTTGTTCGTAATGTTTAACTTCTTGTGATATAGCTTTTTTGCATCAAAAGTTTTCTGAATAAAATTTTATTGGATGAATTCTTTGCTACTGCAACAAACCCAATGATTTAAAAGATCACAAAATGATTGCTGAGTTTTACCTTTTGACTTTTCAATTTTGTTGGTTACCTGACTACCCTTGCTACTTAATGAATACAAGAAAGTTATCTAAGTATGGATATAATTCTTTAGCACAATGCTACATCATTATTTTCTATTTTTATGTAATTTTCACATTAAGTTTTCATTAGTCCAATCCTCATGGGAATGATACTATACTCACTCTTTATCGTTTCAATTTTGCTTGAAAATTCTTTGCTTTAGATTTATTGTTTCTTTTACTCTGGTTTGCTATAGGCTTGACAATGATGTTTGAATAAAAAAAATGTTATGATCCACAAAATAATAGAGATGCCAGGTGAAGTCGATGTTGTGACAGCATGGACGGCTGAAGTGGCTTCATTTACCAATATGCTCAAAACTATGAATAAGCCCATGGAAACTCCAATGCTACAACAATTATGGATATGCTGTGTAACACCCCAAGATTATGAACTATCCTAACCCAAGAATGTCGACCAATTTCCCCTTACGTAGATGCAAAAAATAGGGAAAATAATTTTTTAAACCATAAATAGAAGGAGATTTACAAAAATTTCGGTAGAGTCTCCCTCATAATATTTATATATCCCACCTGTATGCAACAAGAAAACTCAACACTCAACCTCCACAAACACTCTACATCATAAAATAAAATAATTTCAATCCCCAGCAAATCCATTTTCCAACGAGATGTACTTATTTATTTATAATCCAGAGAAAATCTTTGAAAGAATAAGTCAATAAATCAATAAAAGTTACACTATTCAACTAACTCCATTAATCAATAAAGTTTAATTAACAAAATAACACTTGGGTATCACAGCTTGCTCCCAAGCGACATCCTGTACCATCTGGCTAAACATTACCTAAAATATAGAATGAGGGGAAAATGGGTGAGCTATAAAGCTTAGTAAGTAAAGCCCATGCATGAATGTTTATGACATGCATTATCTATTATGAATTTCAAAATTCATTCCATGTTCTAAAGTTTTATTTCTAGCGTGAGCTCACATGGTATATTGCCTAACCATTAAGCTCTACACTAAGCAATTATTATTTGAAACCAAATAAATTTTCTAGGGGTAGCACTGCCAAGTTGTTAACACTTTAGTAACTTTTACTTTCACATTCAGCTCACAAGAGGTAAACTTTACTTTCATGTCCACCCTACAAAGAGGTTTAGGTTGGGTACGGCAGTTCACTATCCCTTGGCTACGCACAATGTCAATGTGCCAATTATCCTAGTTTAATTACAAAAGTATAGTCATAAACAACCTTTTTATATATTTTCTTCTATAATGAAAATTTTAATCTTACATGCATAAAATAAAAGTCTTTAGTTAAAATGAATATGTATACCCGATTCTTTATTTGAAAACATATATGCCAAGCTTACCTAAACAAAATTACCTACAATAAATTAGCATAAAGTAGGTTCGACTAATTGAATTAATACATCTTTTGAATTGCATCTTTCTCAAATATCCCATTTTTAATAACCAATAGTAACCACCAATAGTTATAACCAGGAAGATATTTGAGACTTAGATAACAATGTCTTAGAAAATCTGTTCAAGAACATGAAACGATAACATACATACTAAGTCATATTCCCATGGAATCATTTATTTAAAGCATTCATAAAGCACCAAAAATGCAAGACTCTCTAAACACATAATGTATCCTCTTAAAAGGAAATAAATAAATAAATAAATGAATAGGTAGATAAATTAAAATACAAAAGTTCTTCTTCAAAAAAAAACATTAGCCACTAGAAAACACTTAAAAAGGCAAAACAAAAGCACTAGCTTCCAATATTGCAAGGTAAGAACAGCTAGGAGTTTTCAACCTTCATCCTTAAATAGAAAAGCTCTATCTGGCTACTAAATGATGACCTCAAATGTGCCACTGAGCCAAATCTAGAGTATTCTTAGTTAGGCTACAAGAAACTTAGCAGAACAGTATTCAATTATTAATAATGGTGCTTAGTAGCACATTTTTTTCTTGCTTCACACAAATCCCAATTTGAAGCAATGAGGTCCATTAATTGGACATATCTTTAGCCTGTAGACACATATTTACATGCTTCACCATAAATTTGTATAACTTTTACAATTACGATACTGGCATATAAATCTCACTGGGCATCTAAACACAGATTCCATGTCAAACCCACCCAAAACAACTTATTAAAAAGAAACAATCACGAGTAACAATAATTAACAAACACAATTTCATACCAATCCCAGAAACATGATAGAATTTAAGTCCGAATTATTTTCAAGTACTTCATGTATCAGATGTTTGAACAAAACACACAAAGAACACAAAAAACCCATCCAGGAAACTTAAGCACTAGTAGTTCATATAGCAACAACCAAAACTTATTCAAAGAAAAGTGATATATATATATATATATAATCAAATAGCAGAGGAGTTCTCTTGGGTGGAAGCACACAACTTAGCCAGGAAATCAATAAGTTGAGGTTTGGCTAGTGGAAGTTATGGCAGTGGAGGATTCTCAGTGGTCAAGCCCCTCTTTCCTTTTTCTAGTTCTTCTTCTTCCCTTTGTCTCTCTTCCTTTCTTCAATTCCTTCGCCCCTCTCTCTCTCTCTTACTCCTAGAAGTCAGGAATTGTGGCTTTTCCTTTCCTTTCTTTTCTTCTTCTTTCATTCTTCTTTTTTTTTTTTTCTTCAGATTCTCCTCTTTTTTCCGTTCCCTCTCCCTCTCTCTCAAATGTAACAAAGCCCTAGAAATGGCAACTGAGTTCTCTTTTTTTTTTTTTTCCTTCTTCTTTGTCTTCTCTCTCTTTCTCTCTATGTTTTTCTTTTTGTTTCTCTACTTTCTTTTCATGTTTTGTTCTGTTTCCTACCTCACCCTCATAGAGCCCCCCTTGAAGTCAAAATTGGCAGTTGTGTGGGCTTTCTGTCTCTTTTTTTCCCCCCTTTTTTTGGCCCAATATGTAGACTTAGACTTTGGGCCCTATTAAAACTTTTAAGCCATATAAAAACTTAGGCCATCTAAGCCCAACTAAATTAATGTTTACAGATTTCCTTTGGGCCAAGACCAAAAATAAAATAAGGCTTTAGGATTGGATAAAAATATTTGGCTCTTATAGATTATACTTAAATTATTTAACCAAGCAGATAAAAACTCTAATGAAATTAAAATAATAGGATTTCACATTTAAATAAACAAAGCCACATATTAATGAAATAAATAAATAATAAATCAGAAAAAAATTTGTTGACTTCCTAATTGGCACATCGAACGTTACGTCTTCGAAGTCCTTTCGCTTCAAAATAACTAAAATACTAATAGTCATGATAACAAATTAATTAGTGGATTAGAACATAAATTATATGATTATATAGAATTCATAAAAATGAGAAAATTAATCTTGGGTATTACAGAAGGAAAAGCAAAAGGCATACAAAAGAAAAATTACTCCATTTCCAATACTTAAGTGACCATAAGCACTGATGTTGTCCATGTCTCTTTTGGCATCAAAAGGGGAATTAAATACGAGTATGTCGCAGTAATTCGTAAGCTATGACATGTGCTGAGTAGCCAAGAGCACTCAAGAAATCCATGTATGCTGTTGCGTCAAAAAACACTTGTGACATGAGAGAATAATTTATAAAAAGCTGTGTTTGTTAAGGTCTATATCTATATCAAAACCCCGTTATTTTTAATTCTAAATTCTCTTGATCAAATCCTTATGCATTAAAGCCTCTACCCTGAAATTGCATGGGATAATTCTTTGCTATTACAACATACCTAATGATTTGAAAATTTGCAAAAATTTGGTTTAACTGCTCTTTTGATAGTCACTTAGCACAAAGCACTGTTTACTTGATTCTCTTGATCACCAATTTTGCTATGACCTAATCTCTAGTGATGCATGATGACCCCAAGTRAATTGACTATGCATAAATCAATTGACRCAACATTGCTTGAGGACTAGCAATGATTAAGTTTAGGTGGGTGATAACCATAGAAAATATCCATCTTTTACCCCTAATTTTTGCTCACTTTTACAACTTCCTTATTCTTTTGTTCTCCTAATTGTGGTATGTGATCTCATTTTTTAACATATTAAGGATCAGCACACTCAAGAATACATTTTAACTAGAAACACACTTAGATGAGTCTAAAAAGCTTGATCCTTGAGAAATTTTACAGAATAGAGAAGATCGCTACAACATTCAAGCGTAAGAGGCACTGGAAGGGGAAAAAAAAAAAAGAAAAAAGAACAACGAAGGAATCCAAAGGAATACAAAAATTGCTACAACATTCTTTCAACTCTAAAAAGCTCTTTGAGATAGCATTCTAGTACTTAGTAAGGATAAAGAAATTTATTCTGCTGAGAAGAAAGTGAACAACAACAAGACTTTGTAATAAGGATTCCCATATATATATGGTGCAGTCATCTTTCTTATCCAACAATGGCATAATAGGAGGCTTTGTGAGATATCACTCAAAACCTGCCGGCATGTGCTAAATGCCACACTGACTCTAATTTTTACTTTGTCACTAACCTAACTTTTATTGCTTTCAGTCTTTACTTTAATTTAAGATTATCGTCTTCATTTCAGTCATTTGCTTACAACATTTATTTTGTATCTCTTAATGCTTTTGAATATTACCAATTCTACATCATAACTATTTGTTTAACAAGAGTTTAACACATTGTGCCTTGCATTAAATTATCCACATGGTATTGACACTTTATTCACTGCAACTACTTTTGGGCCACGTATACTTGCATGCGTGTGTTAGTTTAATCAAATCAGATTAGACCCCAACAATGATGCTGCAACAAAGTAATGTTGTAGGCTATGCTACATCATGCCCTCGAAAATCTTTTCTTGACCTTTTTTTCCCATTTTCATAAATTAATTTTCCTTCACAACTTAAATAGAATTTAGCCTCTAAACTTCCATAATTGTATCAAAATCAGATTATTAACGTAACACAAAGGATGATAGCATTTATGCTCAAATACACTATGATTAGTAATGATTTCAAAATTAAAATGGAGGAAAAATAGCTTGAGATATTACATAAAAATGATAAAATTAAGCACTTATAAGCTGGCAGCTTGAAGGAATCTCAAGTCTAGAATGGTTGTTAGCCGACGGGAAAAAATATTCAACTAAAAACATGATTAACATGGTGGGAATCTTACCAACCAAATTCAAGGGAAATACCTCGCAAAACTCTTGGCAGTAGACATTTTCTCCACTGAACAAGTGATGGCTGAATTATTATCAGGTGATTTAGGCAATGCATCAAGTACATGATCAAATGCCATTTCCTAAGCTCACAAGGCAAATGGAAAATCATCTTAAGCCTCTCTACATAATAGGTGGGTTTACTAAGGTTAGCCCCTTGCTTACAATGGAGTAGATATATTACCTGATATGAATGATCCAGAATTGCAAAGATTATTTACTTGGGACTACCATGAGATGCCAGGCTTAGACCATAGGATAATGGAACACCACTTTCCAGTCAAAAAAGGATTAAATCACACAAGCATCCATGCAGAAGGTTCAACCCTTTTGTATTTCCTAAAGTGAAAGTGGAAATAGAAATATTATTGAAATGCAGATTCGTCAGGATTGCCAAATATTCCGAATGGGTATCAAACATTAGGCTGATCATAAAGAAGAATGGCCAGGTTTGGGTCGATTGGTATTGACTTCAGAAATCTAAATCTTGCCAGTCCAAAGGATGAATATGCGATGCCAATGGCTGATATACTGGTAGATTCGAACAATAGGTAACAAATTCCTGAGTTTTATTGACAACTATTGATGCAACTTTGAAAAGGCCTATTTATTTAGCATAACACCTCTGATTTCGTGCTTATTTACATAACATATGTTATGATTCTCAAATTTTGAACATCTTTATCTAGTCAATTGAAATATAGGTATTTGAGCTAAACTGATGTTTTTACATTCGTAATATTATATTCATATTCTATATATTAATAAAATGCTTTAGTTAGTAAAAATCTCTTACAGGCAGGTGYAAAGGTRACAAGATGCTGTTGCATGTTCGAACCCAGAAATGTAAATGACAACTCGTGCGGCATAAGACAAAGGAGGAATCCCTTATATTTAATTAGAACCTAGCTAAAAATGACACAAGGTCATTGATCTAAGGTTCACTTCGGTTTAGTCATAAAATGCTGAGACAATAAATATATGTGGGAACCAGAAGACACAAATAGAGAAAGAGGACAAAAGGGACAATATAGAGACATTTGCCATGTGGGAAAACAAGAGAAAAAGGGACTACATGCTGCAAGGATTTTTTTACCCTTTATAAGAGTTATCCAACAAATAGAAAAGAGAGATTCAATTCATAGGAGCTTAGAGAGATAGAAGCGTTTCTTTTGAAAGAAGAACCCAATATATTAGTGTACCTAGTTTTAGCCATAGAAGTAGTTTTGTAGCTTTTTTGTTAGTTTAGCTTTGGAAGAAGAAGAAAACAGTCTATTCTCCTTTCAAATTTAGTTGTATTATGCAGTTCTTAATCACATCATTTCATTTATTTTACATTTTCCTAAGTTATTTTTGTTAAGCTTTAGCTTACTTTCATGACAATGAATCTGGAGAAGTGAACTGCAGAGATGTCAGCCACAAGATGTTAAGTTATCCCAAATCTATTCTCGTAGATCTGTTTTCCAGACTTCTTAATATCACTTTGCAATTTGAGACAATTGCACTACAAAACAATAATGAAACTTCATACAGCTAATTGAACGAACCTTTGAAAAATCAAAGGTTGGCATTTACATACAAACTTAAAGGGGTTGATAAATTAAACATCTCAAAACCTTAGCACAGACAACATTTGAGACCTTACATAAGATAAGGAAATTTATTTCTGTGGCTTGAGAGTTCAAATCTAAAGTGGAACTATGAAGATAACTATCATAGATATATGATTATGTTTCTTTGCAAAATCTTAAACATGTATAAGGATCTGGATTAAGTATATATTTGATCAACTCTAGACCTCCGTGCAACAATATCAATAACTGCCATTGTCTTTTACTTTCTTGTCTAAGCTAACATAACATTTACATACTTCTGGTCATTGTTTTTATTTATCATTGCTTTTTAGTTATAATTGATCCAGCTATACTATTTAACTTTATTATGGAAATTTATATACAAAACCTTCATTGGCTCTATCCTCATGGTAATGATACTTTAACTCTCATTTTATACTAATTGTTGACCACATATACTTGGGTGTGCATGTTTAATCCTAATTGGAAAGCAATCAACAAGTTTTTTTGGCACCGTTGTCAAGGATAGGCAATAGTAAAATTTGTGTAACAATTTTCTTGTTTTCCTTAACTATTTGTTAATCTTTTTGACTTCTATTTGCTATGAGAAATAATCATCTTTGACGCAAATACATGGGCACAACTTAAAATTCAAGTACCAGAAATAATCCTCTTTGATGTAAAAATTGAGAATACCCTTGAAAGCTAAGAAAGGAGTTAAGAATAGACTCTATACAAGCAAATATGGCTGAACAATAAGGAAATAGTAACCCTACTATGGTTAATACTATAGCAATGACAGACGACAAGTATCATGCTATCAGGAAGTATGACATGCCGATGTTCCATGAGTTGCACTATTGCATAGTAACACCTAAAATACAAGCTCAAATACTCAAACTAAAACTTGTCATGTTCCAGGTGCTTTAGACCGTCAGCTAGCTCAGTGGGATGGCAACTGAAAACCCCTACCTACACTTGAGATTGTTCATGGAGGCTAGTTATTCGCTCCAACTGCAAGGTGTCTATTAGGGTGTAATCTGTTGTGACTAAACTATCACACACAAAAGTATATCGGCCCAAAAGTAGTAAGACTGAATAAAGTGTCAATCCCATGAGGATAGTCAGAYGAATGGAAAAAATTTATACACCATATATAGAAGTGATAAAAATTGTTGTAGCAATAAAGTTAACGGGGATGATTGAAAAGTAAATGACTGAAAATGTGTATAAATAAATGTAAATTAAATAAGACAGAAAACAATAAAGAGTTAGTGGCGACATCTAAAAGTTAGAGACAGTTATGGATGCTATATAGCACAAATGAGCAGTTTCATGTAATGTCTTATATGAAACCATTCATGGTGAAAATATAGAAGATGTAAGGAGAGCAGTCCACATTTCGATGGTAATCTCTCCACAAGTCTGTAATGCTATGAGATCATTCGCTGGTGAGATAAGTGTCCTTAYCTTAGCCAGGTAGTAGAAAGTTGTAGCAATAAGTCACTGAAGGTTTAAAGATTGTTATTCCTTTAACCGTTAGCAACCCTTTTTGTAGATTTCAMTTAGTACACAAACCATAAAATTATGGCTATGATACTTAGTTACTTTCTTGATAATATTGAGCTCCAAAAGTGTTTAGGATAAGTTTATGGCTTCCCTAAATCTTAGTTGGATTCCCTTAATCTCTCAAGATTTGCACTAGATCTAAACTAAAGTAACTCTAACCTTGGACAGAGTTAGCTTTTTCAAGCTTTCTACTCTTGAATGAACTGATAAAAACAAAGTTTTATAGAAGAATCAGAACTCATGAAGAACTCTTACTGATCTGCTAAAACCTAAAAGTACTTACATCAAATTGTAAGAAAGCTTTTGAATAAAAGTGACGATGGATTACACTATGAGAGAGGTGACTTTCGTCCCTCTTCTTACTCTACAACTGAAATATAGATAAACTAGGGTGGTTTTTTCTACCGAAAAGAACCTTAAGCTATAATCTAAAGAGCTGAATTTTGAAACTAAAAGCTAACTCTCTTTCTTCTTGAAATCTTGTTCCTTATATAGAGCTTGAAATGTAGATGAGTTGGCAATTGCTATAGCATTTCCTCTAATAGGTTAGTGCTGACTCAACAGACATTCATCTTGCAGTGTCTATTTCGGGTAATGCGGTGCTCAATACTTTTCCCTTGTATGATCGTTTTGGGTAAAGTTTGGAAGTCAACAAAAGCAACTTCTATTATGTTGTTCTCACTCAGATCTTTCATTAAACGCAAGAGATTTGTGATGCTTTGTTGAAAGAACCTTTTCAGACCTGTTCCTTAAAATTATAAATGTTATAGCATTATCATTATCCTGCAAATCTTCCTTAAAGATCAAGCTTTTTAGGTTCACATAGTTACTTTTGCATTCAAAAATATATTTTAAGAAGAGATATTAGAAATGAGGTCGCAACTCATGGTTAAGAGCATAAAATCATAAGGAACTAGTTAAAATTAACGAAAAAAGGGGTCAAAAGGCAGATATTATCTATGGTTATGACTCCTTCAAACTTAAATCATTGCTAGTATGCTAGCAATACTACAATATTATATCTATACTTAGATAACTTTCTTGAGTTTGTCATGCAATAAAGAGTAGTTGGGCAATCAACAAAATTTGAAAATCAAAAGGATCAAGTAAAAGGTGTTTGAGCAAAAGCCGATGAAATAAAATCAGTTATACTCGGTAATCATTCTATGATCTGTTAAATCAATAGGCTTGTTTTACCAGCAAAGAATTTGTCCAATAGAATTTCTATCAAGAAGATTTTTTATGCAAATGCACTTGATCAAGAAAATTTAAACTTTTATCAACATGGGGTTCTTTTGCTTTTACAAATTGATTTCAATATATAAATTTTTTACTCGGTATTCTCTTGTCTCACAAATGTCTTTTTACGCAAAGGCATACATGAGTAGCATGAGTGCCTTTGGTTACTTAGGTACTAAAAGCAATGGAATAGCTTTTGCTTAAGCCATCTTTCTTTCTCCCAAACTTAATTTGAAAACTCTTTATCAAAAACAGTCCATAGCAAAAGAAATTTCTTAGAAAATTCTCAAGTTTAAATTCCAAGATCAAATCCTTATCTACTAAATCATAGAAAATCTAGAGTATTTGCATGGCCATTAACAAAAATAAAACATCTTAACTTATTCTAGGTGATTTGTCAAAATGATAAACTACCTTAAACTGTTTGGCATAATTAGGTCAATCAAGCACCCAAAGCAAAACCGATTATGCTATAGCAAAAAGGATTCATAGAATGATTTCAGACAAAAGCTCAAAACTAAACCAAATTACCAAATACTAAATGCAAAATACCAAATTCAACTAAGCAAAAACATAAGCAAGATAATTACAAAAAGCATTAAAACATGGTTCAACATCATTTCAAATTCACTAAATTCTCAGAAAGAGGGGTCACACATCCCTTTGTGCAGATTGGTGGGGTAGAGCTACTATTGTGTCTTAGCATTGCCTTCGGTCTCCTTATTATCAGATTCTAGTAGCAATTAAATGGGAAAGGTTGGATGGGTACATGTGTTCATCACCTTCAACATCGTGGTCATATTCACCTAGTCAACAACATCCCTTTTCTCCATATAGGCCCAAAACCTGGCCATTTTTTCTTTCAGTTGATACTGAGATTTATACAGCATCATCAATATCTCCTACTTCTATAAACT
Organism: Rhazya stricta; assembly: GCA_001752375.1. Taxonomy (NCBI): domain Eukaryota; kingdom Viridiplantae; phylum Streptophyta; class Magnoliopsida; order Gentianales; family Apocynaceae; genus Rhazya; species Rhazya stricta. The sequence continues at coordinate 38,177 of MEJB01000109.1, forward strand.
CGCTACTCTGCTGCCTGATGGGGTTGGTTGCAGTAGGTTCATCATCATCGTCCTTCTTTTCCTTGTCCTATTCCTTCTTAGATTCCTTATCAGATTCAAATTCTTTCTAAGTCTCTTCTTTCTCAACTTCTGATTCCTCATCAGACTCACCTTCAAGCATTAACTCAACAATGGTGGTTTTGTGTTTCCTAGTGAYCGGGTAGATATTTCCCAATCTCCTTGTAGATCCTTGCTATAGTTTATCCGCCAATGGGAGCTGTATTCTTGACTGCCTCTTCATCTGGATGCACCAAAACTCTGGYTTGTTGACATAACAGAGTTATAAGAGAAGGAAAGAAGAGTTTTCCTTCTCTCTCTTTTTAGCATATGCATGAATCTCAGTGTACACAACTAGACCAATGCTAATAAGACGTCCAGTAAGAACAGAATACAATAGCATCATTCTTTCATGTGAGATGGTGTAATCATGGGCTGTGAGGGTAAGATGAGACTTAAGAAAATGATACCAGATTTTTGCTAACCGAATAAGTGAGGACCTCAGAATCGTCCTTGCTTCAGTGGATGATACACCCTATTCTGTCCCCTCCAAAGTGAGAGTTTTGAGAATTTCATCATTTAGGTCGCCGTCAACCTCAAGAATCATTTTTGGTGTTTAGATTTGCCGTCAGGGAGCCCATAAGTTAGCTTAATGGCTAGGCATTACACTTAGTAAGCTCACAAAAGTAATGAAATGAAAGTTTACAAAATTCTTACATTTTGAAAGGAAAGTTTTTATGAAAAGATTATACAAGAAAATGATTTGAAAGTTTTCATTGAGAAAGCGAGATTTTATAATTCATGACATGTAGGGCATGTTCATGCATTCATGCATGAGATTTACTTACTGGGCTTTATAGGTTATTCCATTTCTCTTGTTTTGCATTTCAGATGATGTGTAGCCAGATGGTGCGAGGAGGTCACTGTGGACAAACCAAGATACCCTGAAGTTAATTTAAATGAATGTTACGAATTAAGATGGTTGTTGACTAGAATTGTTTTTGTTTATTATTAAGTATTTCTTATTTAGTTTAAATTTTTTTGGGTTTTTGCAAGTTCGTGTCAGTGAGTAAATGGTCACATTCCCGGGTTAGGATAAAGTTTATTAATCTGGGGGTGTTACATGGTAACCAGGTTGCTTACCATTGTTGAGGGTTCCTCTTTGCTATGTGCTTTTTTATTTTCTCTCTATTGTTTTCTTTTCTATTTGAGAAATGTTTGTCTTATACTGTTTCTTATTCAAACTCAATCATTGCCTATCTACTTAGCCCTGATAGCTCAATCTCCAAGAATTTCCTTCATTTTGCTAGATCCATCATGGTGTTAAGTTACAGGGATTGCAACGATTGGGTTGAGTGCTATTCTAGGCTTCTTCTAACGACGAATAAGATGTAGCCACCTATTCATCTTTCTGCTGAATCAAAACTTCTAGTGACATGGCATCTCCGCAGCCTTTCCATTGCCTTTTCATCTTTTATTGTGTCCTTGTTTTCCTACAAAAAGTAATTAAATTTGTGTAGTTGCATCCTACCCTTCAAAAATTAGTGAGTCAAAACCAAAATAAAGAGAAATGAAACAAAATAATCTAAAAATATGAAACAATTCAAGGGTTGCCTCCCTTTAGCTTTTAGTTTACGGTCCTTAGCCCAACTCTGCTGGAGCATCACGGTATATTACAAAGCGTTAAGGAAATCATTTCTCCTCTTTGCTGTCCGACTTGATAATTCTTTGGAATCTATCTGTTGACTTGAAATGTTCCTCAATTCCTATCATCCTTCAATTTTATTGCTTCATAAAGGTGCACCTTGATGACCTTAAAGGGTCCTGACCATCAAGATCTCAATTTTCCAAGGAATAACTTTAACCTTGAGTTGAATAGCAAAACTTGCTGACCTTCCAAAAATTCTCTGTTGGAAAATTTTCTGATCAAGTCATCTYTTTATCTTCTCCTTGTACGCCCTTGCATTTTCATAAGCTGCATTTCTTAATTCATCCATCTCATTAAGGTATAGCATTTTGTGTTGACCTGTTTGTTTTAAATTTATTTTCAATGCCTTGACTGATCATTGTGCCTTGTGCTCCATTTCAAATGGTAAGTTACAAGCTTTTTCACAGATCAATTTGAATAGGGACATCTCTAATGATATTCTAAAAGCTATTATATATGCCCATAATGGTTCATCTAATCTTAAGGACCAATCCTTCCTATTTAGACTTACAATTTTTTCCAATATGCTTTTAACTTCTGTCTATCGGCTAGTTTGGGGATGATATGTTGTCGCAATTTTCTGCCTCGCCACATATCTTGCAAGAACTTTCTCCATCAACTTATTGAAAAAATGTGGTCCTTCAACATTGATCAAAGCTCTTGGTATACTGAATCTTGTAATAAATGTTCTTTGAAGGAATTTTACCACTACTCTAGCAACACTAGTGGGTAATGCTACAACTTTGATCCACTTGGACACATATCCACAAAAACTAGGATATAGGAATTTCTAAAAGAGCTCAACCACCAAAATGTGATTCAATGGCATCTCAGGTCTTTGGGATATATTTCCCACTTGCTAGCATCTATCACATGACCTAACAAACTCATAAGCTTCTTTAAACAGTGAAGGCTAATATTAACCAGTTGGAAGTACCTTAGCAGCAGTTTTGGTTCCTCCGAAGTGTTCTCCATGTGGTGTTSTGTAACAATGCTGTAATATACTCTGAACTTCCTCATTAGCAACACATCTTCTTAAAATCTTTATCTGCATAGAGTTTGAATGGGAGTGGTTTATTCCAGTAGTAATACCTCACGTTATGCATGAATTTCTTTATTTGTTGCTTACTTAGTCCTAGAGGTTTTATCCCACTGATTAGGAAGATGAAAATGTTGCATACCATGGTGTTGTAGCATTTTATATGGCCAGGATTTGTTCATCAGGGAATGATTTAGCAATCTGCAGTTGGGGATCCTTCTCCTCCTTTTCTACTCTAGACAAGTGATCAGCTACTTAGTTCTCAATTCTTTTTTGTCCTTGACCTCCAAGTTGAACTCTAGTAGCAATTATATCTACCTTATCAACCTTGGTTTAGCATCCTTCTTTGAAGTTAGAAATTTGATTGTTGAGGTGCTCAGTGAATACAATCTGTAATACCCAAGATTTCTTTTTATGGATTTTTATTTGATCGTATGAATTTTTATGCAACTAGGGTTGGATAATTTTCTATGTGGTTATTATTTCAATAAGTACAAAATTTTCGTATTTGTCGGATTAGGGTCCTTGGTTAGTTAGAGGCTCTACTTGTTGGGCTTATTTGCATACATTCGGAAAATTAGATTGTTATTGAAAGAAAGGTCCGTAGAATTTAATTTAATAGATTGGATTAATTATGGAATAGGAAGGCCTGAAGGATTTGGGTTACGGCCCAAGTAAAAAAATAAAAAACAATTTAGTTAAATCTACTGTCCATCTCCTTCCCCAAAACCCTAACCAAACTTGAGCTGCCGCTGCTGCTGTCGCTTCTCCCTCGCTATGACCTTGATGTTTGCTCTCCTCTCCTCTCCTCTTATCTCGCTTTCTCTTTCTCCTCTCCCGCTTTTCTCTCCCCTCTTCCCACTGCCGGCACTTGAAGTGGCCGCTGATCGTCGCTGCTTGCGATATGTAGGVCACTCGCTACACCGGAGGTCCCTACCAAATCTGAACCAATCTTCATCAGCCCGATTCGAATTAGCCACCAGATCAGTCGTTTGGAGGCTGTCGCATGACACTGCCATCAGGCTCTCACCGCRCGTTGCTATTGCTGGACCAGAACAAGACAGGATGCCTTGCCAAGCAAGAAGCTAGCCAGATCCGTGCGTCCTGTTGCTGGTTTCTACTACAAAAGGTGATGTCGATCAGGTCGTGCCCTCCGGAATGCCGAGCAACCGATCATAGACCAGAAACGGAGGTTCTAGAAGGCGATTTCTAGAGCTGTGCCATGTTCCTTGCTTGCCATCACCGTTGTTGTTCAGCAAGTTGCTACTGAGCTGTTGTTGTCGATGGCTGACTACCTTTGCCTAGTCAGATATGTAATACCCGAGATTTCTTTTATGGATTTTTATTTAATTGTGTGAATTTGTGTGCCAACTAGGTTGGATAACGTTCTATCTGGTTATTGTTTTAATTGTACATTTAATAAGTATGAAATTATCGTGTTTGTCCGATTAGGGCCCTTGGTTGGTTAGAGGCTCGATTCATTGGCTCATTCGTTTTCGTTCAAAAAACTAGATTTTAATCTAAAGAAAGGCCCGTTAAATTTAATTTAATGTATTTGGGTTAATTACGATGGGAAGGCCCGAAGGATTTGGGTTACGGCCCAAGTTAAAAAAAAAAAAACCAAAATCGTAGAATCCTCTTTTTCTTCTTCCTCTCCATTGCCGCTGCCGCCCAAACCCTAACCCATCCTACCCGCCACTATCGCCTCTCCCTCTGCCTATCGATACCCTCGTCATGGCCTTTCTTTTCTCCTTCTCCGCTCTCCCTCCTCTCTCCCCTCCTACCATTGCCGAGCTCGTGACGAAGCACGCTGCCTAGATCGGAGTTCCTCTTCTTCTCCTTCATTCCTATTCCTTCTGCCCAACGCAGCTTCGGTTCCAGAGTTGCCTAGCTAGAGCTCAGCGACACCATCTGTGCGCTTCTGTCAATGGCTCGCAAACGTCCGACTAGGGGGATCTGTGCACCCGGTCGGAGGTTATCCAGATCTGGAGCCTCCCGAATCGGCCGTGGAGTCCGCTGCCTATCGCGTTGCTATTGTCGCTCGCCCAATTTGCTCACCAGGTCCACGCTCACAGTTGCTACTTGCCACATCCGTCATCTTGCCAGCTGCTCAGACATTCTTCTTCTTCTTCTCCTTTGCTAGCCGCTCGGAAAGGGACACCGAATCTTCAGTTGTCACTGTCGAAACTGTAGGAGTCGTTGCTGTCCTCTTTGCACATTGCAYGCCGCCAGATCCGCCAAGTCTGAACAAACGCCATTGCTGATCTACCTGTCGCCGGAGCTCGCCGAAAAAAATGAGCCCTTGCTGGTTCTTGCCAATTCCAGAAACAGCAGCAAGGCCCGGGTGCCAGCACTAAACTAGCGGGGGCCCAGCGCCCAGTGCCCAGACGCCCGACGCCCAGACGCCCGAGAACCCAAAACCATTCCCGAGACTCTTGGACTTTGTGACTTAAAAGGTTKATTTGAGTGCCCTAACATTGAGAATGGTCGAAGGATTTCACTTCGAGATTTAAATAAGAAACCTTTAACGTAAAGGACTCCGGATAAGTATATACTCTCATTCTCATTTAATGGTGATGTAAGTTTGTTGTTATTATGATTGAATCTTCTTACATAAATTGAATATGTCTGCAAGTAAACTCTCACATTTTCATTAACATATGTGTGTAATTGTTAGTTAATCTGAGATTTATGTAAGTAAATTCTCGCATTTCATTAACGCATATGATTGGATATATTTGAATTCCTTTAAGTAGATTAATGTGTTGGATATGAGATTTCTATGTAAGTAATCCTCCCATCTCATTAACGTTATAAATGAATGTAATTGAACTCCTGTAATTACTCTAATATGTTGTGTATGAGATTGTATATTGATGTGTGTAATTGTGTGGAATGTTAATGCGTTCATACCCTGTATCACTTTTATGTCAAATGATATGTTATCATGTTTCATATCATGTACTAATTATCGAATGTTATGTTATATACAGTGGTACGCATTTCATGTCATGGGCATATAGTTAGTGTTCTACATCATTCCTGGCATGAGACATTATTCTTACATTGAGGAGTGAATGGTTTAGGAAATGAAATTTTCAAAGGGAATGTATTTTATAAATTGTAACGTGTTCAGGAAAATGTTAAAGTTTTTGGAAAGGAGTGTAACCCTAGCCATGAAGGATGTGAGTGGGAAATGGGGCGTGGGGGACCGGCACACCCAACCTTATCCTCGGGGAGGGTAGGACATGATCCACCTCGAGGAGGTGAAGAATGTAATCGGGTTCCAAATAAGAATGGCCCATTGCAAGCCTAATGGCTAGGCGTTACATTCTAGTGAGCTCACGAACGAAGAGAAATGGAATGTTTTACTGTAAGTGAATTTTGAAGAAAATGTTTTGTAGCGAGATTTTGAAAAAGGAATGTTTGGAAAGTAGTTTTTATTTAAAGGTTAAATTTTATAACTTCATGACATGTAGGACAGGTTGGTGGTTTTATGCATTGAGGTTACTTATTGGGCTTTTTAGCTCATTTCTTTTCTTATGTGTCATTTCAAATGATATGTAATCAGATGGGGCGAGGAGGTCACTTGTGCCAAACCAAGATACCCTGAAGTCAATATAAATGAACGTTATGGATTAAGATGGTTGTATTAAGTATTTATTATTTGAATTTAAATTCTTTTGAGCTTTTGCAAATTCGTGTTAGTAAGTAAATGGAGACATTCCCAAGTTAGGATAAAGGTTCCTAATTTGGGGGTGTGATAAGCTGAGTTTAGCCAGGAGTAGGGACCTGTGAAGGCAACGGGTGCCCAGCAACAGGTGGTCGGGCACCCTGGCAAACGAGCGCCCCAATGCCCAGGAGACCAGGGCTGTTGCAACCCTTGGAGTTTGTTGACATAAAAGGTGAAAATATAACTATTTGACATTGAGAATTTATAACCTATGTAATTATGTCCTAAAACGAAATTGTGCGAGAGCATAGATTAAGTTTAATACCCGAGCTAMGGAGTTTAATTGTACTTTTAAGAACGTGATAATTGGTGATGTGAGAATTAAGTATGAATTAAAAATTAGTGGATGACATTCATGGAATAAACATTGAATATCTAAGCTTAGACAATCGTACTAAATGGACTTTCCTTCTGTAATAACAATTAGGTCATTTTCAAGCGCATTGACGTCAAGAACGGTCAAGGGATTCCATTTTCGCAATTTAAATAAGAACCTTTAACGTAAAGGATCCTAAGTAAGTAAATTCTCACATTTCATTAATGTATACGTATTGATTTTTCTAAATTCCTTTTTAGGTAAATTGAATATGTTGTATATGAGTTCTATGTAAGTGAATCCCTATACCCACCTACCTCTTTCATTATGTGTTATGTGGTGGCTGTATTGGATTATGTAATGAAATGTGTTAAGATGGTGTTGAATGTTTTCATGTGATTTATATTTTGTACTGTTATTATGTTGAAAGTTATTTTAATATAGTTTTATATAGTTCATGTCATGGCCATGTAGTTATAGTATTCTACATCATTCCTAGCATAAGCTATTCATACATTTAGAAGCGAGTGGTTTAGGAAATGAATTTTGACAAGGAATGAATTTTATAAATGTATTATGTTCAGGAAAATGTTAAGATTTTGGAAAGGAGTGTAAACCTAGCCATGAAAGAAGGAGAGTGAAAAATGGGACGTGGGGGACTGGCTCACTCGACCTAACCCTCTTATGAGGTGGGAAATTATGTAATGTTCAGCTCTTATGAGGTGATGTTCAGGAACAGATTAAGAAATATTAACCGCTTTGCGGCTCTACCGGTAGAAAATGTGATCGCGTTCCAAAGAATAATGGGCTGTTGCAGAGTTTAATGACTAGGCGTTACACTCAGTGAGCTCACGACTATAATGAAATGGAAAGGTTTTACAAAGTTCTTACATTTTAAAAAGAAAGGGTTTATGAAAAGGTTATGAAATGGAAATGTTTAGAAAGTTTTCATTGAGAAAATGAGATTTTATAATTCATGACATGTAGGGCATCTTCATACATTCATGCATGAGATTTGCTTACTGAGCTTTATAGCTCATTCCATTTCCTTCACTCTGCATTTCGGGTGATGTGTAGTGAGATGGTGCGTGGAAGTCACTTATGGGCAAGCCATGATACTCTGAAGCATTTTCTAAATAAATTTTATTGAATAAGATAGATGGTTGGCTAGAATGGTTTTTGTGTTTCATTAGGATATTTCTTATTTGGATTAGCTAATGATACTTCTTATTTGGTTTAGCTAATTGTGCTTTAAATCCTTTTGGTTTCCGCAAATTTCAGCTTGAATAAGTCTTAGGTTGGTAAAAGATTTGTTGGAACACATTATTTATTATTTTGGATACTGTTGAGTTGAAATGGGTAGTTATCAAAATTACAGAAGAAACTTCATTGAATTTTATAAATTTTTTGATAAGGGTTAAGATTTCTTTTATTTCCTACAATAGTTGATTGTTTTATGAGTAATGTATTGTAATACTCTCGACTTAGGACAGTTCCTAATCTGGGGGTGTTACACAATCACTTTTCTTCCTACTAAATAAGCTTGGAATTTCTCAAAGGAGAATACTACCGCAAGAAATTCCTTCTCAGCGGTTGTGTAGTTTTGTTGTGCTTCATTATGGGTTTTGGTTGCATAGTAAATGGGATGAATCAACTTCTTTTTTTCTTTGCCCAATTAGTGCTCCTACTACATAATTACTAGAATTGCACATTTAATCAAATGGTAATGTCCAATCTAGTATTGTTATGATAGGAGATGAAACCACTGCTTGTTTGAGCTGTTTAAAGGCTTTACCAAAGCAAAATCAAAATTGAATGGAATGTTATGTAGTAAGGAGCATAAAAGTTTTGACATCTTTGAGAAATCTTTGATGAATCTTCTATAAAAATCGACATGTCCAAGAAAACTTCTGACTCCTTTCAATTGGAGGTGCGTGTAACTTTTGAATGACATCAATATTCGCCTTATCAACTTCTATTCCTTCTTTTAAAATTCTATACAAATGCCCTCTTGAACCATGAAGTGTCATTTTTCCGAATTTAATTACAAAATGATTTCTTCACATCTTATCAATACTTTTTCTAAATTATCCAAGCATTCATCAAATATCTCTCGAGAAACATAGAAGTCGTCCGTGAAACTTCCAAAGTCTTTTCTACAATATCTATTAAGATTTCCATCATGCACTTTTTAAATATTGCTAGAGCATTATAGAGCCCAAAAGTAATCCTTCAAATTTAAACGTTGCATGAGGACATGTAAATGTGGTTTTCTCCTGGTCTTTCGATGCTATAGCAATCTAGCTGTACCAGAGTACCCATCAAGGAAACAATAATAATCTTCCCTTCAAAGGTTGTTTAGCYATTTGATTAGCCTSTTCATGCAAGGCTAGGACATTTTCCATGCATGGATAGGGTGCCCATAAATTGAGCAATTACTCTACCCTTGACCATGTGACCTTTGACCAACCARCTRCACATTTCAAATTGATTTCTTATATTCTTTTCCTCTTCTTTCCTCTTCTTGGCCAAAACTACTTGCTGAATTTTCCCTTCAAAAATTCTGCTTTTATAAGGCTTATATTCAAGAAGCCATCTCAACTCTTATTGGAGAAGATTTGTAAAGCTCTTCTCCCCTTTCATTCTTGAAAGACTGGCAATTCTCTCAACTCTCCAAACTCTCCCTCTCTCTCGGGTGAACTCCCTCATCCCTCACCTCTCTCTCTCTCTCTCTCTCTCTCTCAGCTAACATCAACCAGCACCACCTTGCTCCTCCCTCCTCCAGCAGTTTTGATTCTTGTGCTTCACAAGGTAAGAAGTGCTCTTCTTTGGTTTATTCTCCTTTTCCGTGAACTGCTGCGGTAACTGAGACTCTCTCTTCCCTTCTTCCATGATTGATCAACTCCTTGGGCAGTTTACTTAGAGCTCCATCAAGACTCCATTCACTACTCTCTTTCTTCCTCTCAAGGTTAGTTCTTTTATGTCTTATATAGCTATGCATGTGTATGATTTTCAGCTTTAGATAGATTAGATAAATCAAGTTAATATCTAGGATTATATGAGTTTATATGATAGTTGTTTAGCTATTTGAATATAGTTGAGGATTTCTAAGTTCTTGAGTGAAATGACATGCCTTTTTAAGTTGGTTTTCTATGGTGAACGAGCATGCCTACTGGTTTTGTGAGTACATGAGTTTTATGTTAGTTTGAATAAGCATGATGATAGTTTGGAATAAGATGAGAAGGTGTTGACATGTGCTTTATTGCTGGAAAATTTTCTAAAACAGTTTTAGTATGCTCTTTTCAATTCTGCTTTTGTTTATAATGACTAGTAAATTTGGGTTTCAGTCATGCTATGCTGTARTGCTGTTTCTCAGGATTAAAACAAGCCAAAAACCTTGGTTAGCCTTAGTAAATCATGAGTTATGGGTTTTACAAAAATACTGGACAGAATCCATGAGCTACATATTTGCCTACTATCTTGGAATATTTCTGGTTTAATCCTGTGTTGAAATTTAGAATCTGTTACTGAGTGGATAGCTTGACTAATTATACATAATTTAAGTTAGTATAACTCGATATATAATGGAAACACTAAGACCCTCTCATTAGCCACTGCCAACTTTGCATGCTGAAGAAACACCCTATTGTCTTTGCGCATTTCTGAATTAGTTACTTGTTTGAATTGTTCATAAGAGGTAACATTGGACAGCTATGAATCTAAAACAATTCGGCACTGGTTTTGCATTATATGAATAAACAGAACCGGAGATATGGCCAAAACAACCTTACCCTATCAAATTAGAATTGCCCTATATCACTCTTCTATTTAGTTGAACTGTGGGAGTTAAATATGCATCGTAAGAACAGAAGGGGACTTGTTTCGCTCAATGCTCCTTATTAATATTCCAGTTATTGATAGAACATTGAAACTGGATGGTTTAGTCGATGAGGCACTGATTCCTATTTCTGCAACCAAACTGCGATCAATCCGTTGCTTTGAATTAACTGTAACAAGTACTTATAAATAGCCTACTGCCTTAGATTCATTTAAGTATAACAATCATAAGGAAACTAAAACAAAGACTAGATGTATGACTATTTTACCAAACACTATCCATGCTGTACAAACGCTTGGTATACGACGTTATTTGTGATATTTTGGTATGATAGCTTGGCTGGATTATAAGTCAACTGAAGAATATTTTTCCTACCTCTTTTAGGATATTTTAATCCAGAGTTTTAGCTATTTAAATCACGAGCTCTGATGAGTTCCTCCGTTTTCTTTGAAACTCTCAATTTACGTGCACTTTTGATATTTTAGCTATTCATTTACAAATTTCCTCAATTATTTTCATTAGTTCCTCTGTCTTTTAAACTTCTCAAAAGTGCATATGTTATTTTGAGCATCCTTTAGATATGTTTTAATGAATTCTTGTACGCTTGAATGTGAATCTCTCCACTCTATATAACCTCGAAATGCGTAAATTTTGTTACTCAGATGAAATATTCAAAGCGTCTTCAAACTATCGAGCTTTTGATAAATGCTTGTGCAATGCTATATGGTATCGCTTTTGTACTTTCCAAGGAATGGTTTTTCTATGTTTTTGAAGTACAAGTTTGCATTTGATTTGAATTAAAGTATCAATTGCCAAGTCATTCTGAATTTTGAAAATGCTATTTGATTTGATATTGAAACTTGGACTTGATCCGACGTTGTGATTTCGAACCTCGTGATTGATGATTTGATTCTGAACCTTATGACTGAGGATTTGTGACTGTGGATACACGCACTCTATCGAGCCCAATGAGCAAAGTGTTATACTTGACTGGGCACCAATATGAGCCACCTTTTGAATCAAAGCCATCAACCTTGAGATAGCCAACCTTGGCTAAAGAATGTCTAAATATAAAGTCAATAGCATGCATAATTTGAGTGTTAAGGTTGGTAATTTTGACCCCACCAAATTAGATAGGTTGGAATTTGGGATTTTCTATCTCACTTGTGATATGATTTGCTTTGAAATCGAAAAGCTCGTTAGATATGATCTTGATCAGTTTTCGAGCTTTCTCATGATTGAATCATTTGCTACTCTTATTTTGATATTGTTTAGCACTAAATACTTTGATGCATTTTTCTACAACTATGATTATTCATTTTTGATAAATTAATCTCACTTGAATATTTTGTAAATACACATGGCACACACCTCGAGACTTATTGAGTCTGGCTCACTATTTTTTCATGTTTTAGTGACAAGTACTGACTACTAGAGCTAGCAAGAAGTTTGAGCTTAGGAGCATTTCATAGGAACATATCTTGTGAAGCTCGAGTTGCYGAGATAGTTCTAGTTCTTATGTATATTTGTTTTCAAAGAATGCGCTTTATTGTTTTTTTGGACTATAATTATTCAGCTTTTTAATATTTATTTCAAAGTTTGTAAGTCACATCCTTTATATTATGGGATTTAGATGCCTTGAGTGTTTGACTGTTCGACTCTCAAGAGACAGGCGGTACTCATTCCTTCCTAGTGGAACCTAGGGGATGGTGGGTCGTCATAGTACAGGCGTACATAATAGCTTCATAAATAATACACAGCTCTCTAAAGTGAGTCATAGCACAGATCAAGCTAGTACAAGTATAAGAAATAAAAGTTGAGTGTTAAGCTTAGTTTAATCATAGATTCTTGATGTTTTTGGTCCTCCCTCACTGCTCATAAACTTAGTTACCTGTCACTAAAACGCGACGAAAGAAACTAATTAGTAGGGCCTAGTGGGTTCCAACTGCACAATGTGCAAGTGAATTCAAAATCAGGCTGTAATAATATAAAGCGTAAATTCAATGTTTAAACAAGATTGAGTTATAAATAGGATAATTGGGTAGAATCATGTGTCAATAAAAGCTCAGAATCATGTTTGAGTAATTAAAGCTAGATAAACCAGGAGGACTTTCTAACAATAAAACGATGTAGCATATGCGAGTAAATGTTAGGTTATAATTATGAAAACAATATAAAATCATGTAGATGTAATTTAGAAATTGTTCTGAAGTATGTTCAAGAAAACAAGACAAGTTTAGGTATCAAGCATGTAAAGATAAGAACATCGCGCATAAAATCGTACAGAGAGATTTTTTTCATTTGTAAAACATGAGATGCACGAGATAACTGTTAGAGACATTCTCCACGGGATCGATATTATCAACTTTATATCCTTGTATTACACATGCGACTTTCAACCTTATATCCTAGTCAAGCAAGAGTACCCGCTAGCAGGGTAACATGGATCCCTCGCCACGGGTCAAAACTCCTGACCAAGGTTACGAGCGTCTGCCAGTACACAGTGGGTATATGAGACACAACCATCAACCCGATACATTTCCAATTTATCACATGTATAACCATCGGATATGCCATATGTTTATCTTGAGAACTGAGGCCTGACAGCTCAAGAGGTACTCGTACTAGTGAGCAGCCAAGCATGGACTTTGCCTAACTGACTATTCACACGAGACTTCTGACAGTTATCATTCTTATCATTACTAGAATYATGCAAGATCATGCTCAGATAATTTTTAGGARGTCTTCTTGAGTATCAGAGATATCGAGAAGAGGTATTGTGTCATTTTAAGAATATTTAGAGTCACTTCTTTTCGTTAGGCTTAGTAAAACAAAGACTTGAAACATTTTCCTGAGGAAATCCCAAAAAAAAAAGAAAAACAAGCATACAAAAATTTATTAGAATCATACTGAGAAAATAGAACTTGTATTTTGAAAAGTTCAAAATGAAATTTACTGTAATGCGTTGGAAGATACTTAATACACATTTTTGGGGAGTTTCAAAGATAGAGAAACTCACATTAACATAATTCAAACTAATGATCTAGAGAATGAAGTAAAAACCACACGCATTTTCGAAGTTCAAAAGTTAGAGGAACTGATCTGTATTTAACTGGCTAACTTCTTTGGTTTCGGTGCCCAAAAAATAGTCATGAAATAATTCAATTTTATCCATTGAAGTGGTTTATAATTTAAATGCTTGGGTTGATTATTAAACTGTTCGAATATAGTCCTACATTACTCGAGTTTGGCAAATAGTCATATCTTGACTTATATATATATATATATCCAAATTTGATAAAATCAATTGGCAAATGATCCTAAGGTTTAAGAAGTCTCTYAGGATATCTATTTTTGCGCAAAAAGGCTGGTCTAATTCCCAGATTTCATCCATACGTTCTAAAGCAGAGTAGGATAAAGTAAAACTTATTACATATGATAGTGTTTTATTGTTTTGGCTATATCTTAAGTTCTAGAAGTTTAAGTGAAATAAAGCTTAATTAATCCTGAGACATCCATGTTTCTCTTCAAATAAAATTATCTTAATTTTCTTTTCTAGACATTTTACAATTATGACAGAATCAACTGGTATAGGGTTGCTATGCTTAACGGCAATGGTCAATGTCTTGCCTATATCTTGCGTTCTGCTTAGCGATTTCTTGCAAATTCAATTCTCATATATTCCTAAGATTATAAGGAATATATGGATTAACTCACATATCATGACCAATTCAATTCCACAAGAGTTTTGAAAGTCAAAGGGTATAAGGGAGTCCAGTTTTGTTTGCTTAGATTGACGGTCCTAATGATTAGGTCATATCTTTGGTTCTAGAACGATTTTGGCAACATAATTTCATTTTATGGAATTCTAATATTTAGAGGATTCTATACATATAAATATATATTTAATTGGTGTAATATTGAAGTCATAAAATTGGCGAGATATTAGTCTCGAATTTTCAGTCAATGTGGACAGAGTTCACTAACTATATCATATCTCTTTTAGTACAACTTTGATTCAAGTAAAATTAGGCTCATTATACTCCTAGGAGATTGAATTTGTATCCATAATCATGTTTCTAATTTTCCATTCCTAAACAAATTTGAACTTTATCAAATTAATAGCAATATGTATGAGGTAGCTAATCCATATCTTTTCATCTTTTAGTTTCATTTTCTTTTTCATGCATTCTAGTGTCTCCCTAATATAGTAATGATAAAATTATCCTTTTACATACCTAATGTYTGGATAGAATGAAGAGAGTAGATGCAAGCTTCAAAATTTTAAATGGTAAGTTTAGGGAAGGTAGTAGCTAACTTGCTTCAGCCAAGAAGGAATTTAGCAATTAAGATCTTCAAAAGACTTGTCTATTTTTCTTTGCTTGGTAGTAGGGAGGTCTTTTTTGCTTCATCTGCTGGCTAGAAGAAGTAAGAAGAGGAGACAAGCCTATTTGAAGGTCCGAGTGACTGAGGGAAGAAAATGCCTTTCGTCCCATATACTTTGGACAGATTATTCTATGTTAAAGGAAGAAGCCTTTCTTTCTGTCCGGAGGGAATTTTTGTTTACTTACAAGAGTTTATTTCTTCCGATCTTATACATACTGAATCTTGTCTTGCTAAATCTAAAAACTGTTGCTTTTTCATCTACCGTTCCCTAACCTAAAGAAGTTAATCAAGGAAAGCAGGATTGAGGAGAACAGAACCTGGCTTAACTCATTGAGGCGCTACATTAGCGGCGCATAAACCATCTTCGTCAACCAAGTTTGTTTTAGATGCGTAATTTATTTTTCTTCTGTCAAATAGCCCAAGTCCTTCCTTTTTCTTTTTTTTTTTTTTTCCTTTTCGATCTCAACTTTGATTTTGCATGCAATGTGTACATTGGATAGAGCTCCTAGACTAATAGGGGAGCAATAGTGGTAGCACAAGGCCATTTCATAGGAAAGAGATGTAAACCTCAGTAAGAAAAAGGATTCAAATACAATAAGAGAAGAAGCAAATTTGATTTTTTTTCCTCAATAGGTTCTTGCCACCTAGATATTTCTACCCTACATTTGTCAATAGATTTTGCTCAATTTAGGAAGATGAGATCGGTAAGGCCTTAAGGCTTTCTAAATGTTAGATCTTAGGTAATGTGAATGAATAACAATTGTACTTATGTGTTAATTTTCTTTGTATCGTTAATTTTATAGTAAGTAAAAGGATTAGGAAAAATGTCTTGATGTTCGGTTGTGGCTTTTCTTTTAAAAAGAAATAGACTTTATCTTAGTAAGTTAGGTCGTGAAAAGCAATGTAATAAACTTTATTATTGAGGTTTTATGCATGTACGTAAATGTATCTAGTCAAGGAAAATACAGCGAACCTTTGTTTAGTTTATTCTTATACAGTTTCTCTACGGCAGGGTCTTACATATTGAATCCACAGAGAATTAAATGCAGATTACCATTCATTTATAGCCCTAAACATTATTTAGCCAATCAATTAACTTATGTGAGAAGTTATCTACTTAAGAAACCCTAATTTAGTCTAAGCGATCACTTACAAAACAATATCGAAGAAAGAAAATGGAGAAAAAGGTCTAAGGCACATGAGTATACCTATTCTTCAACTATGTAACCTAACCAACATTTTCGATCAACATATCGAGCATTGACTAACCAAACCCATGAATATTGCATACACTTTTTCAAGATATAAATGACCTATTCTTCCAAGTAATTAAGTTATATATCACTACGCTTAATTTAATCTAGAAAAATATATTAAACAAATGGCACTCAATAATTGCACAAATCACGTACGTATATCTCTATTTCACATGTAGTTCATGGAACTTGTTGTTTGACCTAATTGCGTCATTTTTTATCTCTAATTACCTTAAACAAATTTTGAATCAATTAAATGGTGATCAAACATTCAATATTAATAAGCACAATAACAAGTCTTCAATGACAAAGATATATTGAATATGGAAACATCTTAATCAAATAACATAGATCTGAATAGATTAAATCATGATCTTAGAATGAATAAATTAGGTCCACATGGTTCAAATAAACTCAACTACAATTGATTATTGAAGTTTAGAAATGTAAAAAGAAATACAAATAGCACGATCAATCTTCAAACCGTCAGTCTTTGTTTGCTTCTAAAACGCTCTTCCTAAGTACTCTAATGTGTTCTTAAAATATTTGTAGACTAAATACCTCTATTATGGCCAAAAGTCGCGTATTTATAACTTGGAAAACCTCAAAATGATCAACAAAGCATTAAAATGGCCCAAAAACCTATTATAGCTTGATCAGTGCTGGTTTGAGCTCGCTAAGCTTGAACTGGTGTTGTTCTCCTTCAAGYGATGCTAGTTTGTTGGAATTTGCTACGCAGGCTTCAGTTTCACCTTCAGTATTGTGTAGTTTGCCTATGATTGTCAGTTTCCAGTTTTAGCCAAGCAGGGTTTGTTTGAGTGGGAGCTTTCACCAACCTTGTTTCCAAAAGCTTTCAGGACTTATATTTGCATATTAGTCCATAAATTCATTAGTTTATTTCCTACAACGATAACATAGGAGAATTTTGATATATTTGCACCATATACAACATTTATATCCATATTTTCATCAATTTAACTCTTTAAATGTAACACCCCCAGTTTAGGAACAATCCTAACCTGGGAATATTACGTCGTTCCGTTCGAAMATAAAAATTTATCTATTTATAAGCCATCATTCGTTTAAAAGTAAATACAGCGGAAGGCTTTTACACTATTCAAAAACAACATCATCAAAAATCTCATAATTTAAAAACAACTTCAAAAAGTAAATTTCATTATATACATAAGTAGAAACCAGTTTCTGGGTATTAAAGTTCGCCCACAAGCGACCTCCTCTCCCATCTAAGTCAACATATCATCTTGCAATAACATGTAAGAAATAGGAATGAGCTAAAAAGCTCAGTAAGTAATCTCAATGCATGAAATGCGTGAATATGTCCTACATGGGACCATTTCAAAAATTTTTCTTTTCTCTTTTAAGTGTAAAACTTTCAATAACTTTTTCCCTCTTTTTTCAAAATTTTCTTTAACATCATTCCCTTCAACATTCACTTAACTAGAAAAACTTTACATTCCTTTTCGTTGCGTTCGTGAGCTCACTAGAGTGGTAAAAGCTAGCACATAGCTATGCAGTGGGGCCATCTGTATTTTTGGAACCCGATTTCATTTTACTACCGTAGAACCGCAAGGCGGTTAAAATTCATTCTTTTAACTTTATTCTTTTAACTTCATCCTTTTAACTTCATACCTACCCTCAAAGAGGGTAGTCGGGTGGTGCCGTCCCCCCACGCCCCATTTCCACTCACCACCTTTTGGTGGCTAGGTATTACACTCTTTTCGAAAAACTTTAAATTTCCAAAACTTTACCCTTTTTCTTTCCAAAATTCCATTTTTCTAACCGTTCACTTCCTAAATGCGTGAACGGCTCATGCCAAATGCGATGTAAACTTCTAACTATATGCTCATGATATGAACGCATACAGTATTACATTAACACTCAATAATTAATACATAATATGAATTCACAATAGCATTCTGCAGTACAAAGTATTACTAAATACAAAGTTCAACTTTCATTACCATTCCACATATCAACATAAAAACACATTACATCAATTAAAGGCATTCAATTCTCATGCATATATATATTAATGAATGAGAGATTACTTACTCGAAATCTTTTACGTGAGCGGTTCCTATTCAAGTTGGAAGTGAAATCCTCCAACGATCTCTACGTAAATCCTCAAGATAACCTAATAGATCACCCAAAAGGAAGATCTACTCAGTTTCGATTATTTCAACTTTAAGTGTTATGCGATTAATTCCACAATGTTCTTTGTCATACTGTTGCGCATTTCGTTTTCACGGTACAGTTCGACTTCTTAATTCGGTGTAAACCTACCTAATTACATTTTTCCTTGGTATTCACTTTTATTTGTAAGTTGTACAATTTACTATTACATGCTAACACTTCGCTTTAACCTTACAACATTCAGATATCGCGGAATCTTACCCGAGCGTGCGTTCAAGCGACGCGCACAATGGCTCTGGATGTTTGGGCGTCGGTGCGCCTGAGCGTCGGGCACGGAACGTCGAGGGTCGCGCACTGGGCGCCTGGGCGTCACTCACTGGATGCCTGGGCATCGCGCTGGGCGCCTGGGTGTCACGCTGGGCGCCTGGATTTGCTCACTGGACGCCTGGTCAATTGTTGGGTTTGGCACTGCTGTGCCCGCCTCACTCTTGGCCAGAATTGTCTCAGCCGGTCACCATGATTCTGTCGGTATCCGGCGACTGGTTGACGGCGACGCAACAGTAGAACAGAGGCCGAGTGGATCTGAGCCGAGCCGGTGGACCAACAGATCTGGAGGGCGACGAGCAGAGGAGAAGAAGATGATGGTGGTGGCAGCTCGGGCTACGTTGGAGCGCCGCAAGCAGCAAGGGAGCGGCGGATCGGTGAGGGCTCTGGCAGGATACGATCGGTCCGAGGCGACGGCGAGAGAGTCGGATCGTTGCAGATCCGATCYTTGCTCCGAAAATCGAACGCTGTGGAAGTGAAAGGGAAGACCACGACGAGTAGTGTCGGGTCAGGTGGAGGGAGGATGGTAGAGGCGGCAGCGATGGCCGGCTATCGACAGAGCAGCGTCAGTTGCGCGAGGATGGCAGAGGCGGTAGGGGAACGCCGGCTGTCGTGGCTTGTGGGTCAGGCAATTTCTAACGCGGCGAGGGAGGCAGAAACCACGAGACAGCGGGACTGTGAGGGTCGGCGCGTGAAGAGGAAAATCACGGCATTCCTTCACGGCGGCGGCGAGAGAGGAAGAGAAGAGGATTGAGAAGAAGAAGAAGGATGAGGGCGGCTAGGGGTTTTTTTTTTTTTTTTTCTCACTCCGTTTTTTCTCCTCTTTTTTTCGTGTTTTATTAATTAATCATGGATTATTATTATTTATTTATTCATATATTTTATTTCATTTCCTTTTTGGCCATAACTTCACCCATTGGGCTTTCTTAATCAGGATCTAATCGAAAACTCGTAAATTATACACACAACGGCTTCCTTTCGATAAAAGTCCAATCTTCCGTCTTAATAAATAATTAGGCTCACAACCGAGCCTTAGCCTAAAATTACAAGGTCCAAGCCAGTTGCTCTACAATTTCACACATCTAAATCTAACATTTAATAAAGGAAAATTCGACCAAGGGTGTTAGATTAACACACCAAACTAATTCATATAGGTATATAAGTGATGTATCATACAACTTCCATTATATGCTTTGTATCAACTTATTCCTTGGTTTGAGTTATGAATTCGACTTTATTTTAGCTTACCTTTGTTCAATTCAATTTGTTCATCATTTTATTGAAAAAGTCTAGCTRATTTTGCCAATATCCAACATTTTTCTCCTTTTCCAAAGCTTACACATGCATAACGGTTATTGAGGGCCTTATTTAGTTAACTCAAGAACACACCCTCAAAAAAGAGGATCTGTAGTTCTGGCATTCTTTCATCAGCTAACTGGCTAGAAAAATCAATCCTCATTGTGTTGGCTTAGACCAATAATATACGCAATCTAGACGATAGCCACCTCCACCAATCCTAACATCACTTGATCAAAAAGCTGCTAGTTTTTTGGCTAGCCCTTTATTAGCTTATAGATTTTCTGAGTCCAGCACTATTTTAAAACATATATGACAACTGTTCAATTCCAATTAAAGAAGATTCTTTAATTTGATATATCTTGTGACTCTATCACCACTTTATTTTTACAATAAGTTCAATAGTATTAGGCATATAAGATGTCGAAGCTTTCACAAACAAGTTTGGTGTATGCTTGTGAGTGTAGGTGTAACCTACGCCATTTTTATCATAGGGATAACATTGAGCACCAGGCAATTTTTTCAAATTGTTTTGACCATTTGTAAACTTTAATACACATGCATTTAGCTTATCCACCTTCTTTTTTAAATTCTCATGTTCAACAAGAATAGTATCCAAGCATTTAATTTTCTCATGCAATCCCTTGTTTTCTGAAGATATTTCATCAATTTTGTCAAGTTGCAATTTGTTGTAACATTTCATGCTATCCAAGGAAAAAATCAAGTCACTATTCTTTTTTCTCTAGATAGAATTGCCATTCATTAGTTGCTCTACTTTCAGTTTCATGTCGTTGTTTCTCCTAGATATCATTTTCAATTCATCATACATTTCTACAAGTAATTCATTAGGATCATCAATAACATTAAGTTAATCAAATTGGTTCAAAGTAGATGTTGAAAAGGTTACCTCATCTCCAATTGCCCATAAAGCAAATGTTTGCTTTTTCATCATTTAATTTATCATCCTCATCTTGACTTTCTTGATCCCAAGCACCAATGAAGCCCTTGCCTTTCTTGAACATTGCAAATTTCTTTGGCTTCTTTGCTTGATTTCTTCCTTTGCATTTGGACAATCCATGGCAATTTGATTATCTCTCTTACATTCACAACACAATCTTCGAAAGGAGTTAGTATAAGGTTTTTCCTAAATTTGTTCTTTCTAAAGTTCCCTTTCCTAAATATTTACTTAAATTTCCTAAAAATCGTAGCCATTTCCTCATTATCAACACTTTCTTCCTCACTTGTGAAATCCTTGATATCTTTCTCATTCATCCTAAGAGCTATCCCTCTAGATTTTCTCGTATCCTCATCTTCATCATTAAATCTTCTCAACTTCATCTAATGAGTAAGTAGAGATCATATGAGTTCTTCAGCCGACAAGCTTTCTAGATCCTTAGCTTCTTCAATCACTAAAGCCTTGCCTTGATCTAGGTAGATCAGAGAGAATTTTGTTGTTTAGCTCCTTAAGAGTATAGGTTCTATCATAAGCCTTAAGCCCAGTCATGATGTTGGTGAATCTAGTGAACATATTGGAGATGGTTTCATTTAGAATCATCTTAAAGAGTTCATAATCGTCACTAGCATTCTCATCTTAGATTCTTTTACCTAGTTTGTACTTTAATGAGTGACTTCTAACAATCTCCATATTTGGTGAACGGAATCACAACTACAAACTTTGTTGTACTCATTGGCATATAGGGCACAACCAAGGATGTTCATAGCTTGGAAATATAAGGTCATCTTCCTATTGTCTATCTCATTGAACTTCTTCAATGTCTTAGTAACTCTGGTTCCATCAACTTCCTTAGTAGGAACATAAGTCTGTTAATCACTATTCTTCACAACTCAAAATTTATAGAAGAAATGTAATTTTCATTTTAGTCTTCCAAAAGTTGTAGTTTGTTCCACTAAACAAGAATGGCCTATTAGTAGATGAACCTTCCATGTAGGATAAAGTGGGTTCACTTTCCTTAAATCTTTAACTTTTACGCGATTTGACCTTTGAAAGAAGCACTTGCTCTAATAACAATAGGCCTAAGAGGGGGGTGAATTAGGACTAAACAATAATTTCTATCCTTAAATCAAAATGAGGCTAACCAAAACAATCCCAAAATATCAATAATAGAAATAAAGAGTAATAAGTGACTAGCTATGGCAATGATGAATTCAGGTCAATGTGATAATAAACGAGTTCCAACAATCTAAATACTTTAATTAAGCCTTAGTTTGAGAACTCACTATTCAAGATGATTCACTATATATGCAATACGASTAATATGAAAGTAAGTCTCAATAAGGATAAGCAATATGAAGCAAAAGGATAACAAGAAGCAAGACACATGATTTATAGTGGTTCGACTTCAAYAATATCCACTACCTAGGATCCCCCCTAGGATTTCAACCTTTCACTATAGCTGAGTAAAGTCACATAGATTACATAATACCGGTTGGTATCATGCAGCCCAACCAATCTCAATACTCAGAGAGGAACACCCAAGCTAGGGTTTTACTAGACAAAACTTAACAATGCTAAAACATGATAAGTCAAACAATAACTCAACAAAAATGGATGCGTCTTACAATGATAGCTCAAATACAATCCCTTGTAGGATTAGATGTTACAAATTGTAGCTCCAATCAGTCCTTTGAGGTAACTTGAATAAGTAAAATAAAGCTCAAAATATGAAACTAGTAGAAAGCAAGGTTTTTGCACAATTGATGATGTTTTTGAGATGATGAACTCAAAATATTTGCTCAGGAATTAATAGCTTAGTTTTGTTTCTTATTTTGGCTTCTAAAAATAGTATATATAGCATAAAAATGAGATAAATTGAAAGAGCCATTGAACTAGCCGTTRGGCACATTCTTTTAAAAATTCCTAATGCATGAAAGCACTATTGCGTCCTTAGAACCATTCATGGTATCATCTGTAAGGTTTTGCAATTCTTTGAGCAGTCATGAACGCTAGGCATGGATGGTACTTACTGTCCGTGACTCAATTTGTGGCTCAAAAATAGCTAAGAATGATGWATACCGTACGTAGCATTTAAAGTGATAAAATTGAGCTCATTAAGGAACACAATCCAAAGGCATAAAGGGTTAGTCTTTTTCAAAACTTGTTTGTAATGAGAAATAGATTTGTAAAGAGTTTTGAAATTCTTTTTAAGAGCTTTATAACCTTAGAACAATTTTTCAAAGGCATTAGTCACAATAATGAAATGAATACTAAACCTTACCACCTAATGACTAATCTAATGTCCTTTAAGTCATCAAAAGTTGTATCTTCATTCGGCATATGACTTGAGGATCTTTAATTCTTCCTTTTGAAACGAATGATATGAATTCCAATGTAGTTGTTGAACTTCCAAAATATAAGATTAACTCACAAACATCATTAGTGACTTTCAATGTTTTGGTATGGTCAAAATAAAAGTCGATTGTGATTAGGCACTCCAACCTAACAATCTCCCCTTTTTTTGATGATGACAAAACATTGAGTTAGCAAAAGAATATATGAAGGGTATAAGGGATTCTGAAATAATGAATAAAGAATGAAAAACTACCCTTTTGGTAGAACTCTCCCTTACTAATGGAATCTAGTCTCTTTTGCAATTGCAATCTATTGTACAAGATAAACACAATGGAAAAACACAATAGTAAAGCACAATAGCAATAATGGCTTCTTCTCCCCTTTTTGTAATCATCAAATAGGGCTTGGGAAAGAGAACTGGACCTATTAAGTAAAGGTGATCAATGCAATACCATATATTTATAATTCATAGAGTCGAAGACAAATAACATATAAACCCATAAACAAGCATAACCATCGTGTTCATTACAAGAGAAATCCATAAATTTGTTCCAATCTGGTAGAGAAGTTCGTTGTGAACATTCCATCTCATTTAAAGGTGATCAATTGCAATACCATATAATTTATATATTCATAGAGTCGAAGACAAATAGCATATAAACCCATAAACAAGCATAACCATCGTGTTCATTACAAGAGAAAATCCATAAATTTGTTCCAATTATAACTACAAAGCAAAAAAAAAAAAAAAAAAAAAGAGCATCCTGATCTACTCATATCTATCTTACTCATCATCGTCGTCATCATCATCATCATCTAGTGGAGGATGGCTTGAGGAGGCTTGGTTCATGAATGCATTGAGTTTTGCTTGCWATGCACTTTGATCATTTCCATATTTATTTCTTAACTCTTGGCCTTGATTAACATTATCTTATAGAGAAGGTTCTTTGTGAACATCCATCTCATCATCTTCATCTAGGTCTTCACTCGAGTCCAATTTTTCAACAAAATTTAGAATCCATCTTCTTGGGGTTTGAACGTTGAAGAACTTCAATGAAAGGAGACAAAGGGATGGTCTCAAAAGTATTTTAAAATAATTGAAAATATGAGATAAAATGCGCCCCTATGGAAGATTTCTACAACTTTATCCTTAGCTTGTTTCATCTCTTACCATATAGTATCCCCAAGGTTGATTTGATTGTCTGTGACAAGATTGCAAGCAATAAATATTCCACTATAGAAAGGTTGAGTCCTATGACCTCGAGAAGTGAGAAAGCGGTTCGTAACAATAGAGTAAAGGACTCTATAAGGATTGGGAAATTAACTAGCTAAAGCCCCTTGGGAACTGCTAATCATTCTACCTCCTAGAAAAAATTGACAAAATCATCTTAAATCAAATCATCTTCGGGCCAAGCATTGTGATCTGATCTATAGCAAGCACCTCTACTTGGAAACATCTAAAATGGCATTGATGACATTTAGAGTGATTTTCATGTCTTTATCATTTACCCAGTTGTCAGTCTAGCATAAGTAAAATGAAATATTCACTAGCATAGAATTGACGAACCAAATTAGGATAAATTGGTGTTTGCAAGGTAAGGATGTCCATCTAACCTTGATTCCTTAACCTATCAATCACCCGTACAAAGCCTCTAAAGTCTTCAAGAGTAATATGTTTTCCGTGGGCAATGCTTCAAGGTTTACTTATGATTATGGTGTAAAGAGTTTTTACCTTTTCAGTGATGAAGATAGGATCTTCTTTCCCATTATTTGCTTGAACTCTACCTTGGCCTCTTCTTCTAGTCTTGGGTTCTCTTGCACCTTTTGAGAGAGTCTATGTCTTTGCCATAACGAGTTTGATGATGTAGGGATTGAGGAGAAGGAGTGGGAAAATGAAGATTGGTGAAAAATAGAGGTATTAGAAGAAGGGTTTTGAGTTTGAGAGAGTTCTATGAGAGTTTGATAGAATAAAAAAGAGGTTGGGGCTGATGGAATGGGTTTCTAAAGTTGAATCCGTGGCTATAATCATGCCATACAGACGCATGTTGCACCCTTGCCTTCTATCGATGTAGCATATTTATAGCTACTGCCTGATCACGGATGGTACCTTCAGATGGTGCCTAGTGTCCATGCATCCCCTATGTTGTGTCTTTGGGTCCTTTCTTAGAAGAATGAGGTCTTTTCTACTACTATCACTATGCATACCACATTCACTGTAACACCCCCACATCATAACTGCCCTAATTCGGGAATGTCACTGACTTAATTCTCATATATTTAAAATTTCAGCGGAAGCTTTTGACAATACAGGAATAATTTTAAACTTTCAACAAGTTTATAAATAAATAAAAAATTTAATTCACAGAGCGACTCTTGGGTATCAAAGCCTGTTCCAAATGAATCTCCATGCACCATCTGGTTAATCATTACTTGAAATGTAAAATAAGGAAATATAGGGTGAGCAACTAAGCTCAGTAAGCAAATCCCATGCATGAATGCATGAATAATGCCCTATATATCATGAGTTATAAAATTTTGCTTTCTCAATAAAAGCTTTCTAAACATTTCCAATTCATAAACTTTCTCATAGAAACTTTCCTTTCAAAATGTAAGAACTTTTCAAACATTTCCATTCCTTTAAAGTCATGAGCTCATTTGGTGTAATGTCTAGCCATTAAGCTCTGCAGTGGGCCATTTGTTCTTTAGAATCTGATTACATTTCTACCGGTAGAACTGCAAAGTGGTTAACATTCCTTTACTTTTCCTTTCATCTTTTCACCTCCAAAGAGGTGAACATTACATTTCCCTACCCTCCCAGAGGGTAGGTTTAGGTGCGCTGGTCCCCCACGCCCCATTTCCCACTCACGTCTTTCATGGCTTTGGCTTTACAACCCTTTTTCAAAATCCATAACGTTTGGAAATCATTCATCATAAAAATAACATCTTTAAAAACTTCATTCCTCAAAACATTTACTTTTCCAAATTTCATTCTTTAAAAATATTTCCTTTCTTGAATGTATCATTATGTCCATGCAAGAGAACATGCAACTACTGCAATTTACATGCTCATAGACCACATGAACCTTTAACTTAAAATTTCTAACATGTCAATGAGTAATAAAATTTACATACTGGAAGTAATATCACATTACAATGCATAAGAGCAATTATCAATTCATATTCAACTCACATAAGAAGATTTAATCATAATAACAACACTCTTGCATTATAACTAAATGAGAATGTCAGAATTTACTTACATAAAACTCAGATTCAATACACATTCAATTCATCTAAGAGCAATTTAATTATAACGACAACATATATACGTTAATAAGAATGTGAGAATTTACTTACTTATAGTCCTTAATAAATTTGTTTACTTTCGCTAGCGGGGTGATTTGGTTGCCCACAATGTTAATTTGCCATAGTATCCTAATATTATTATACAAAGAATATTCATCTGAGACTTGTTTAACCAAACAGATTCATTTAACACAGGTGTTTACCGTTAATACCTTCATCATTTTTCCTATGATGACCTTAACTAATAATTTCTCAAGATGAATTTCCATGCCAATAAAAATTGAACTASTAATAGTAKCATTTAATTTCGCAACTCCTTATTTATTCTTAAAATAACAATAATAATCGTAATCACAATATACGTTAGTTTATCATGCAAACCCTAATTTCATCCTAAATTATATTTCAATATATTTCTAGAGTTATATCCTCTTTTTTACCTTATCATAATAATTTAAAATTTAATTAAACATATTCCATATTTTTCCTTAATTATTATTACATAATACAAGACCTAGGCCATTCGGTTAATTTAAATAAAGAAACTAAGGATTCACCTCGAATCCCAAGCCTTAGGTGTGGTATCGAGTCTAAGATGTAATGCCATCGATCATGCTCGAAAAAGAAACACGCTCTGGGCGTATGAACGACTGTCCTGGTCACACACGTGCTGCGCGCGCTCTACTAGCTCGAGCGGACGACCCAGGGTGCCTGGTCGCCTGGGCGCTGGGCATCTGGTGCTTGGTCGCCTGGGCGTCTGGTCACCTGGGCGTCTGGGTGTCTGGTCCCCTAGCATCTGGGCATCTGGTCACCTGACGAGAACGGAGGAGATAGAGTGGCATTCGGTGAGGGCAAAGGGAGGAGGGTGGGAAGGCCGGTATTGGTGAGGGCAAAGGGAGGAGGCACCAGTTGGTGGCGGCTATGGTTAGGAGGTTTAGGTTTAGGGTTTTCTTTGCGAAAAAGATGAATAGTAAGCCCAAGTAAATTAAAATCTATTAGTTTTCTTCTGGCCCAAAATCGAACTCCAAATCCAGTTTTAGATTTGAATAATTAGAGGATGGGCTCTAACGAGTCAAGTCTAAATTAATTAACTAAGACTTCTAATTAAAGTATACTAATAAAATTTTACCTTTAAATAAATGCACTTACACATTAACGCATAACAAATAATAAATCAAGGAAATTATTATTTATTTCTGATTGGCACATCAAACATTACAGCCTCCAAGTCCTTTCGCCGTAAATTAATCAATTTACTTACAATCATAAATACAATCTAATTAGTGTATTGGAACATAAATTGTCTATATATATATGTATATATATATATATAAAGTTCGAAAGGAAAATATAGAAACTAAATCTTGGGTATTACATTCACACATATGCCTCATAAAATGGCAATTACTTTCATCAATTAAGGAACTTTACAAAAAAAATTAAGCAATAAAGGCTCAATCCTAAAATTGAGTAATTTCGAACAAATATCTGAGATAGCAAAACCTCTCATTGGCTAATGGTTTGGTAAAGGTGTTGAAAATTTGATTGTTTGTGCTAAGCAATTCTAAGTGTATATCTCTGTGTTACACGTGATCTCTTAGAAAATGATGTTGGATCCCACTGTGCTTGGTTCTAGAGTGTTGGATAGGATTTTTGGTAAGATTGATAGCATCAATGTTATCACAAAGAACAAGTATGTCTTTGAACTTTAGACCAAACTCAAGAAGGGTATGTTTAATCCAAAGAATTTGGGCACAACAACTACCTGCAACTATATGTTCGACTTTCGCTGTTGAAAGAGAAATAAAAGATTGTTTCGTACTATACCATGAAACGAGTGAGTGTCCTAGGAAATGACAATTGCCACTAGTACTTTTACATTCAACTTTACATCCAGCACAGTCGACATCGATGTATCCAACCAATTCTAAAGTCTCGGTTCTAGGATACCATAATCTAAATCAAAAGTACCATTCAAATATCTAAGAATACATTTACCGACACAAGGATGGGATTCTTTCTGACAAGATTGAAATAGACCACACAAACATACGGTAAACATATTATTAGGTCTATTAGCTGCCAAATATAGTGAACTACCATCATGCCTTTATAAAGATATTCATTTGCAAATTTACCCTTTTCATCTTTATCAAATTTTGAAGTGGTGTTACAAGGAGTACCTATCTCTTTAGCATCTAGCATACCAAACCTCTTGAGCAATTCTCTAGCATACTTGGATTGATTTATACAAGTGCCTTTATAGTTTGTTTGATTTGCAAGCCCAAAAAGAAGTAAAGTTCATATCATGCTCATCTCAAATTCATTTTGCATAATTTCAAAAAACTCACTACATAAGCATTCTTCTATRSCACCAAAGATAATGTCATCCATATAGATTTGCACAAGTAGAATATCATTATAGTCATGCATTTTAATGAACAAGGTAGGGTCTACTTTCTCTCTAGAGAAACCTTTTTCTAAAAGGAATCCACTAAGTTTCTCATACCAAGCCCTAGGGGCTTGTTTTAAAACATACAGGGCTTTGGCTAATTTAAACACATGGTTTGGAAAATTCTCATGAATAAATTCGGGAGGTTGTTCCACATAAACTTCTTCATTAATTACGCCATTCAAGAAAGCACTTTTGACATCCATTTGAAACAATTTAAATTTTGTGTAACAAGCAAAGGATAATAGCATGCAAATAGATTCAAGTCTAGCTACATGAGCATAAGTCTCATCATAGTCTATTCCTTCTTCTTTATTAAATCCCTTAGCAACAAGTCTAGCCTTATTTCTAATAATGGCACCATTCTCATCAAGTTTATTTCTAAACACCCATTTCATTCCTATAATAGTACGATCATGAGGTCTTTGAGCTAATTTCCACAGTTTGTTCCTTTCAAATTGGTTCAATTCTTCTTGCATAGAAACAATCCAAAAGTTATGACATAAGGTACCATTAGTAGTGCTAGGTTCAATTTGAGAAAGTAAAGCCAAATTGTCTACAAAGAATCTTCTAGTTCTAACACCTTGAGATGGATCACCAATAATATAATCCTTAGGGTGATTAGGTACATATCTCCATGCCTTGGAAAAATTTTGGTCTTCATTTATATCCTTCTCACCATTCTCATTTTTATTCTCCACAGTTGGACTTTGTGAATTTTGCTCTTGAGGATCATTTCCAACAATTCATCTTAATTTTTTGCTTAAATAACCAAAGAGGTTCCTGCATGATCTTCTTCATCTCTTTTCTTTTCAAAAATATTAGATTCATCAAATACAATATGCATAGATTCTTCAACAACAAGTGTTCTTTTGTTATAAATTTTATATGCCTTTTTGTTTGAAAAATAACCAAGAAAAATACCTTTTTCGACTTTTTGTCAAATTTACCAAGATTATCTCTATTATTCAATACAAAGCACCTRCAACCAAAAACCTTAAAATAAGATATAGATGGGATTCTACCAAATATCAATTCATAAGGAGTCTTTCTAAGAATAGATCTAACCAAAACACGATTCATTACATAGAAAGACATATCTATAGCTTTGGCCCCAAAACTTTGGCAAATTATTTTCACAAAACATAGATATAGCCATTTCTTATAATGTACGACTTTTCCGTTCAACTATCCCATTTTGTTGAGGAGTTTTAGCACATGAAAAAAATTGTGAGTAATACAACATTCATCACATAAGTTTTATAAAACTCTTGTTCGAAAATTCCCTTCCATTATCACTTCTTATAGTTATAAATTTGCAATCAGGGGAGTTTTACAATTTTCTAAAAGTACTTCTGAATTCCTTGAGAGCCTCGTCTTTTTGTGCAAGGAAAAAAACCCATGTAAACCTAGAGAAATCATCAACAATAACAAAAGCATATTTTTTTCCTCCTAGACTGCTGGTCCTCATAGGTCCAGATAAATCCATATGTGCTAGTTCTAGTGGTTTGGAAGTGGAAATCATTTTCTTAGGTTTGAAAGAGCTTTTGATTTGTTTTCCATATTCACATGCATCACATAAATGACTTTCCTCAAATTTGATTTTTGGCAAACCTCTCACTAAATGATGCTTGGATAAATGATTTAAGAGGTCTATACTCATACGTCTTCCTCTCTTATGCCATAGATAACCATCATGTTCATTCACAACAAGACATTTCACATTTTGGCAAACAAGATCATCAAAATACATCAAATAGACATTTTATACTCTTCTAGCAACAAAAATAACATCATTTCTTAATTTATCAAGGATAGAAAATATGTCTTTTTCATTACTTAATTTATCAAGGATAGAAAACATGTCTTTTTCCAATTTCACCATAGAAACCATTGTCACAACATTGACTTATGCTAAGCAAGTTATACTTTAGACCATCAATAAGAAGAACTTGTCTAATAAGGGGAAAGGGCTTTTTACCAACATTTCCTACTCCAAGTATCCTTCCTTTCTTCTTATTACCAAATGTAAAAATCCTACATTCAAGGGTTGTAAATCTATGATAAGTGAGGCATCTCCTATTATGTGCCTTGAGCATCCATATCAAGGAACCATTTAGTACGTTGAGGTTTGTCTTCTTAGAAACCTACAAAAAATATTGAGATAAAGAATTTGGTACCCACATAGTTTTGGGTCCTTTGGAGTTAGCAATACTTTGCTTAACTCTCCAAATTGACTTTGCTCCAATTTCAATCTTTCTTTTCACAAAACACCTTGTGGCTCTATGTCCCCTTCTTTTACAATAAGTACAATACACATTAGGCATATAAGATGTTGAAGCTCTCACAAAGAGKTTCGGTGTATGTTTGTGAGTGTGTGTGTAACCTATGCCATTTCTATCATAGGAATAACGTTGAACACCAAGCAATTTGTTCAAATTATTTTGACCATTTGAAACTTTAGTTACACATGCATTTAGCTTATTCACCTTCTTTTTTAAATTCTCATGTTCAACAAGAATAAGTATCCAAGCTTTTGATTTTCTCATGCAATCCCTTATTTTCCAAAGATAGTTCAACAATTTTGTCAAGTTGCAATTTAGTGTCACATTTCAGCTATCCAAGGAAATAATCAGGCTGTTATTTTCCTTTCTCAAGGTATAATTTTGTCATTCATTAGTTGCTCTATTTTCAATTTCATGTCCTTGTTTCTCCTAGATATCTTTTTCAATTCATCATACTTTTCTACAAGCAATTTATTAGGATCATCATCAATATCAAGTTCATCAAATAGGTTCAAATTAGATATTGAAGGAGTGCCCATGAAGCAAATATTTGCTTTTTCATCATTTGAGTTATCATCCTCATCTTGACTTTCTTGATCCTAAGCACCCATGAAGCCCTTGTCTTTCTTGAATTTTGCAAATTTCTTTTGTAATACTGGAGATTTAAGTTTTGCTTTTATGAATTTTATATAATTATATAATTTATATTCTAGTCCACTAAATAGAATATATTCATGATTATTAGTACTTTGATTATTTTGCAGCAGAAGGACTTAGAAGCTGTAATATTTGATATGTCAATTAGAAACAAATTATTATTTCTTTGATTTATTATTTGTTATGCATTAATGTGTAAGTATATTTATTTAAATGTGAAATTTTATTATTTTAATTTAATTGGAAGTCTTAGTTAATTAATTTAGGCTTGACCTATTAGAGTCTGTTCTCTTCTTATTCAAACCTAAAATAGAAATTAGAGTTCGATTTTGGGCAGAAGAAAACTAATAGATCTTAATTTAGTTGGACTTAGTTGGTTAAGGAATAAGAATGGCCCACGAAGGAATTTTAGTTAGAGTTAAGTTGTTTTAAAAAATAAAAAATAGAAAAATAAAAAATAATTTGAGCTGACCTGAGATAACTGCTCATCTTTTTCCCCAAAAACAAGAAAAAACCCTAACCCCTTCCCCACCGCCGCCCCCTCCCTCTACCCTCCCTGTCGTTGGCCTTTCTCCCTCTCCCTCTCTCTCCTTCTCTCAAAGCTCGTCATCGTGCATCGCCTCTTCACACAGCCAACCGCTCACAGATCCACCATTTGTGAATAAGATCCATTTTACTTGGATGTCGCTTGAGCCAGCTTGCTGATCTACTTACCACTGCACGTCGATCTAACTAAGTTCCACTTGTTGTCGGTGATCTTAGTGCTAGTTGCTCTATCTGTCCGTGGTCTTTGCGCGATTGAAGCTTGCACACTGCACGCAAGCAGATCATTACACCTCTAACGAGCTCAACTTGTCGCTCGGAAAGGACATCGGATCTTCGATCCTAACTCGGCGATTGACACCATTACGCCTTAGACTCAATATTATGCCTAGGGTTCAGAATTTAAGGTGAATCCTTAGTTCCGTCGTTTAAATTAACTTAATGGCCTAGGTGTTGTTTTATGTAATAATAATTAAGGAAAAATATGAAATATGTTTAGTGTGAAATTTAAGTTACTGTGATAAAGTAAAAGGAGAATATGTTTCTAGAAGTATATTGGAATACAATTTAATATGGAATTTAGGGTTTATACGATAAAGTAATGTATATTATGTTTGTGTTATTATTATTATCTTGTTTTAAGAATGATTAGGAATCATGAAATTAACTCATAGTCTTAGTAGTTTGATTATTATCGACATGGATTTTAAACTGGGAAATGTCACCCATAGGAAAAATGATGAATGTATAAATGGTAGACACCTATGTTAAATGAATTTATTTAGTTAAACAAATTTCAAATGTGTGTAAGAATATTAGGTACTTTTGGCACATTGACGTTGAGATAGCCAAGGCACTCCTCGAGTGATTTAAAGTGAACAAATTTACTAAGGACTTCAAGTAAGTAAATTCCGACATTCTCATTTAGTTATGATGCAAGTATATTGTTGTGATGAGTTGAATTCTCTTATGTGAATTGAATGTGAATTGATAATTGAATTTTATTACGTGATGTGATTGATGGTTTATGTAACACCCCCATATCAAAGACTACCCTAATTCAGGAATGTTACCAACTTAATT